>WURT03310790.1:0-24715 GCA_009936505.3 Holothuria glaberrima
AGATTTGGCAAAAAGTTATGCAAAAAGAGCTGTCCAGACAGAGGTGGAAAATCCATTTTGAAAATGGAACTTGTTTTATGAAGAAACACTTTTGTGAATACTAAAGTACTTCGTAAAAACGAAACCAAAACACGAAAGGGGCTTTACAAAAGATTCAAGACGACAGCAAACAGCTTTTTTTCAAAAAGAAAATTATACCCCCCCCCCCCCACGTTGCTGCACACTCGAAAGAGAACAAAGTTTACTTCAGACACTCTGTAAAAAGAAAAAAATCGTCGTGCAACAAACCCAATTGTTCCCTCACAGACATCTGAGTGCCGTGCTAAAGGTTAAATATTTCTCATTTTTGATAAACACAAAAGAACTCCCTTGGACCCGGATTTTCTTAAAGTTTTCGGCAAATAATCGATGGAAGTCCGCTTCCACCCTTGTTCTGATATCATGTTCAATTAAGTTGATAATTTCTGTATCAGTGATATACTTTCTATCAGAAACATATTTGCAGCGGGCCTTCCAAAGAAAAAAATTGCTACGCAAAACACAGTCGAGCAAAAACAGCCTTAGGAAAATTACTATCGGGAAAACTGTACAGAAAATGATTGCAAATAAGTACCACTCTTGTTCCGCCCACATCTCGAACGATACGACTTACCCACGATAAGCAATTATAAGCTCTGCGACAGTCCCAAAAGACATGAGTTATCGACTCTGTAACGAACCCGCATAACGCACACTCGCCCTTCCCGATACCCTATTACTTTAATAACTCCCCAACGAACAAAACTCTATGGGAAAGCCGCCACTGAAAATCTACATACTTCCTGTCAAGGATTCTGTGAAACACACCTCTCAAAATAACTTCATGGGGTAAGTTGGGGTAACGCCTCATAATCGTGGGGGAACCTCTTCCGGTTCTGAAAATAGCACAATATCCCGTAATTTAGTACACTTTGCTACAAACCCAGTACCTACGGCGTGTAGGAACTTGATAAGAACAATCGCCCTCAAAAGGTTTGGGCTGCACAGAGCGCTGTTCGGAAGAGAGTTTGACCATAAATGAGGGAACAGTTGTCGAAGAGAGCTTGCCATAAAATACGGTGAAGACAGAGACTTTCCTGCGAAAGATTACCTAATAATAAAAAACGGCATCACAAAAGAATCCGTTAAGTTTTGCTTCAAGATTATCCAACCCTAGGCCCCCACTACTTCTTGAAAGCATAACCGTCGACCTAGAAATGAGCTCAGTTTTTTTTCGACCAGATGAATGCAAAATTTATATCCTTTGTAACCCGTTTCTTTGAAGAAACACAGGATCCAGGTAGTATAAAACAGGAAAAATAACTTCATTAATAACCTGAACTTTGCCCAGAATAGTTAGTTTCCTACCCTCCCATAGGTTCATCATAGTTTTAACCTTCTCAATATTCCTTGTCCAATTGCTCTCAATAGGGCTAGTAGTACCGAAGGTGACCCCGGTAACCTTAATGGCCGTATTACTCCACTCTATGCCCCCGGGCAATTTCCGACCACTAAAACCCCCTATTTTCAAACCAGCGGTTTTACGTAAATTAACCGAGGCCCCTGTTGCTTTTTCAAAGAGGTCGGTATCCAAAAGGAGATGCCTAATATCCCGCAGATTTGAGGCAATGCAAGTAGCATCGTCCACATGCTGTAAAAATTTAATAGACCTGCCATTGCTCCCTTATAGAGCAAAACCTCGCATTACTTTGTATAACAGGCTAATGGTTCAATGAAAAGTACGTATAACAAAGGAGACAATGGGCATCCTTGACGAACCCCTCTCTTAACATAAACCAAGTTGTGAGATAGCTCCCCATTAACTAAGATTCTGCTATAGATATTATTACACAGGATTCGAATCAATTTGCAAAAATTATCGCCGGCGTAAAACTTTAAACATAAACTCCCAATTAACTTTATCAAAAGCCTTATGTTGGTCTAAAGACATGAGGGTACAAGAGCTGCCTTTGGGTTCTACAAAGTAACTTATATCACGAATGATGGCCAGATTCTGATGGAATAAGTGACCAGGAACTGAACACGTCTGGAATTTGTTTACAATATCGGACATAACCCTGAATAACCTCTTCTGCAAAACTTTTGCAACAATCTTATAATGCACCGTCAGCAAACTAATTGGTCTTCGGTTTTGCGTGTCCTGGGGATTGCCCTCCTTCGGAAGGAGAGGGTTAACCCCAGTTCTCTGCGAGGAGGACAATTCACCAGAATCAAAAACCTCATTACACACTTCTAATAAATCTAAATATCTCTTGTAAAATTCAACAGGAAGACCATCGATTCCTGGTGACTTATGAAGACTCATTCCATTTATAGCATCAATGATTTCTGTAAGAGACAAAAGGCGGTCAATATCTAAAGGGTCCGCATCAGTTACTTTATATTTAACACAATTTAATGATTCAGATTGACGCTCGACATCAATATCATTCTCGATCGAATAAAACTTAGACTAGTATAAAAAGCATGAAAGTATGAAAATCCTGCTAACACTATCGCCGCTCACAATGTTACCCTTTTCATCCTTCACAGAAGGAATTTGTTTAACTCCGCAGCAGTGCTTTCTTTCGTATAAAATACCCTAAAGGAGTAGCTACAATGTCACGCTTTTCGCGTGCCCTGCGTACCCCGTGGATTACACCCAACTCCCGTATTCTCACCTTCACATTTTCCCACCCTTCCCTTCGAGACGCGTACCCCGGCTTTAAAGTCTGCCACATCAAATAATACATGTGAAATTCTTTATCAAATTTACAATCAGTTGAAAGACTCGTGTTCAGTTTCCAGTAGCTTTTCTTTAACACACTTTAAAGTAAAGGTATACTTATTTGAGCATTGACCACGTCATGATCTGAAAACTGAAAGGGAAGCTTGGTTATATTCACAAGAGAAAGAGAATGCGATTCAAAAATTCTGACTGAAGGGTGCATACAACAGAAATAAACCGACCTTCCCAATTACTTGTGATATGAGAGAACTTGTCCCGGAAATTTGGGGCGGGCGAACACAACAGCTACTCCACACGAATGTGAAGATTGGGCCGGAGACAGAAAAATCCGACCATCCCAGTTACACTGGAAATGCGTCCATTCCCCTGCCTTCAAAATGTTTTTTGTAACAAAGTTATGTCGAAGGAAAAAATCTTTAACCAGTTAAAAATATTGCAACACTTCTGTGGAATCATTTAAACCTCGAATATTAAGGGTGCAAATGTAAAAACCCATTACGAAAAAGATAATTCGATACATACCAAACTTTTACCGCTGTAGAAAATACTCATCAAAAAACCACACATTATGTCGTAGAACATATTCAGGGTGGTTTAAAACTAACTGAGAAAAGCACTCCTTATGATCAACAAATAGGGAATTACATCCAGTCTTGAGACACCTCACTTTTCCAGTTTCAACGTTTGTGTGCGTTTTGGAGATGTGAGTCTCGAAATCCTGAAGTTAACTAAATTTAGCCTTGTATCCTGGTACCTGGCAAGAGATCCATGCTCTGTTCCCAGTTGTCACATTCGAACGAAGAAGAATTTCCTTAGCTTTTTCCTTTTAACACGCTGCCAATCATCCAAACTATCAATACTCTCAGGCAGGGTAGATGGACGAACCTCAACAGACCAGTCCTCTTCGATATCAACCGGCCCCTCGGTCCCCACCTCCCCTCAGGCCGAGGCTCAGTTTGGGCCTCAACCACCAAAACCGTGGGTGCCACAACATGAGAGTCCTGAGAACTATCCATCTTACTTTCCAGGTGGTCGAATGAATTTTCCTCCTGAGTTTTATCAATAACAAGTGTTCTAGGGTCAGGAATTGACATTCCATCACTGCTTTCATGGTAGTCCCCTCCCTCCTTAGAAACAATTACCTCAAAGTCTCCCTCGCTCATACTTTTATCGGGAGTGTAAAACAAGCTCACGTTTTGAGATTCACCGATCTCAGCCTTTTCCTGACTAGGATCATCAGACATACCGTCGCCAATTTCACATTTCTCTTCCCCATTGTTGTCCTGGTTTTCGGGATCTTCTAATTGTGTTGGCTCTAAAAGCTGCGCCGCCCACTATCCAATCCGAGGACAGTCTGGCCTTGTTAGCAAAAGAAACAGCACAGTCCCTAAAATTATGCCCCTCCTTGTTACAAGTGGCACATTAAACGAAAGCTTTACAGTCTTTCGAGGTCTGTCCCAAGTTTAAACAATGAAAACATCTATTGTCACATGTTTTGGATTCGTGACCGTCAAGCAGGGTTGCCAGCTTGGCCTTTTACAGGCCAAAAATGCGAAATTTGGCCTATTTTGAATTTTTTGGCCTATGAAATTTGAAACTGCAGGCCAAATGCGATTTGGCCTATTTTGGAAAATTCCATTATGACGATTTCTGAAGCAATACGATGCGCACAGTATCTAGGGCATGAGCAAAACTTGACAGAGTCCAATCATGGTCCTGCGTTATTGCACCGCGCAATAACAAGTCTTACGTTTCATTATGTATAAGCAGGGCTGTAGTCGAGTCCACCAAGCTCGAGTTCACGTCCATAGGTACAAGTCCGAGGGACTCGAATCCGAGTCGAAATCCGAGTCCAGTGTTCTCTGCCCAAGTCGGAGTCCAAGTCCAAAATACGCTAAAACAAGTTAAATACAGTATCTTCTAGTATTTAGCTTTGAAGACTGAATGCACTAAGCTCAATATGCTACTAAAAACTGATCAAATTAGACAAACCTGATACCAAACTGAATGAAATTGTAGTAAGAAGCTATCAAAATGTGCTCTCTGCACAACCATTTCATCATGATATCCTTGGCTCTATAATGCGTTATTGTTCTAAGTAAAATCTTTTGATTGGAAAGAAAATAATGTGTAAAATACTCTCTGCATAGTGTAATTTATTTAAAGCCGATAATAACCCATCAAATGTTATTTCCGTGTAGGGAGGGCAAAGAATATGGTTGGAAACACCATTTGTCCTATTTTGGCCCTTTTTCCTCTCTAATTTTGCCAAATTTGGCCTATCGAGTTCGGAAAAACTGGCAACCCTGCCGTGAAGCCCACACTTCAGACACGTGCGGGGTTGTCCAAAGTACCTTATCAAGCATGGACGGCTACCTAAAACAAAGGATGAGGGAATATCCTTCTTTAGATTGACTCTGTACTGGCTAATTTCATTCCGTACACCAGGGAATTTCTCGTAACAAAGAAGACTGCTAGATACAATCTCTCGGTACCTACCGATTAACAACGTTATCATCCAATTTCAAGGGCACGTGTGAAACAGTTACTAAACTCGGTGGGCTAGAACACCACGAGGCAGTAAACTTCGTTGCAGAATTGAATACGGGCCAAAAACGACGACGAATATCAGCAGACTATCATAACGTTTTCCAGGCAATCGCTGCCCACCAGTTAAATGTTCTGCCGGTACAACTACTACCTCGCCTAGTAAAACAAACACATCTTCATCCCCGGGAAGGGACAACAATACAGAACAATCTCTCCGCAGACGGTCCGCCATCATTGGGAAGGCCCCACGTCAGGAATCGTGTCCCGAGTTCCTCAGCATAGAGAGGGAAGAATATAGATGGATGCCTCAAACTAACCCCCTCCCGAATGCACAAGTAAGAGAATCAGAGTCCAAGGGCGGCGTTCGAAATGGGTTTTGAAGACATTTTGTTAACAGTCAGAATGTACGCCATGTTATATGTACCACGTCTATGACACGTTGGTTATAGTGAATAACCTTACTACATAGTTTTTAAAGAAATAAAGTTCATACATCTCAATATTCTTCACCTGTATCGATTAACTACTTATCCTTTGTCCGAAAAAGTGTTATTACTACAGATCTCATTAGTTTAGACATGCCCTAAGCATAAACTTTCAATTTTTATGTCAAAATTTTGGCCACGATAGCTAAAAGGAGTTTCGGTCAGTTTGAACTAATCTGAAGGTTTCACAGTGCTTTATTGTGATATCACTAATAACCTTTACCCTACAGAGTGTTTACAGTGTTGCCTTTTAAAAAGTTAGGTATTCTTCTAATTTGCATAATTGCAAAACATATTTTTGGTAAAGTACTTGAGGTACGTAAAACGTCTGTTAAACTTACAGAATTTTTTTTTTAAATATGAAAAATAGACATTTTCTGCAAAGTTTTACAGAATATAACTGTAAATAACCATTCGTAAAAAAATACAAACTTAGTTCGTAAACCAACTGAAGTACGTAAAACGCCTGTAAAAATACAAAAACATTTCATGTAAATTAGAAATACAGAAATTATGCAGAAAATATTACAGAAAATTAACTGCAAATTAACAGATATTTTCACAGTGTAGAGACCTTTCAATGACAGCCCCACTGGCGCCACCGTGGTTTGATGATTGGGGGAAACATAAAAGATAATATGGTTACCCCCTCCCTGGATAAACCAGAATATTGGTGTAAGTATGCATGTTCATATTTAGAATTGTTTACAACCGGGGTCGAACACATCCTGATGATATGTAAAAGTTACAATTTACATACTTCAGTAAAGTGCTTGTACTTTTTTGTGTCAGGAGGGTGACTTGTGATTATTAAGTGAAGCAGTTGAGACGCTTCCCCTTAAAAAGTCTTTATGTAAGGTGGCTTACACGCTGCACAGTGATATCTTCATATTGCATGGCCAAGTTGGTGAAATATTTTCCCTTTACTCGATAAGTACAAAGATAATACAATAAGTACAATATCCGATTCACATTTTAAAATAACAAAAGCTTTAATGAAACTTGTTAAATACGAAGTATCCGGTAGCAAATTGGCGTTTCGCTTTACCTGTTGTCCTCCACCTTCCTAGGAATTCTGATAACAGCAATGCCCCCCTCCTCCTGAATGTCGTTCCGTTTGCCTTCCTCCGTAAATCACTAATCATTGTCATGTCAAGCTTCATACGACATCTGAAATAATTGATTTTTCCTCTAACAGTTAAATTACGGAGATAATGATTTCAAAACAACTTACCTCATTTTTCGCTGCTATTTCCAATAGTTGTATAGAAGACCTTTGTAGTAAAAGAGTGTCATGACCACTGATTAAGACACCCTCATCACACAATTGACGAATTGTTTCCTTTATGTTATCAATCTTGCCAGTTTGTTCTAGGATACACAGAATTGCAAATTTATCACCGCCTTCAACGTTCTTTAAGTAATCGATGATTCTATCTGCGGAATCAGAATTAATTCCGCAGGCGAAACGATATAAATACTGAACGTCGAATGGATCTAGATGATGAAGAAATTCATCCAAATCTAAAGCTGGATTCCGCTGAAGGTAATCAGTGAGGTAATGAGCAGCATACCATTCACAGAAGAGTTTATGATAAAACCTTACTTCCGTCTTGTATTGTACGTGTTCAGTAATAGGAGTATCGGGATCATCAATGATATCAACACTCTCTTCCTCAACTAAAATACCTATACGTATGTACTGATCATAAAACTCCTGACCTACTAATTGACACATTTCATCTTTATTCCAAACAATTCTTTGGCTTTGTCCACTGAAAGCTTTAAAAGCCAGTTGATCAAGATTCTGATGGCTTGTTTCAAACATTTCATATTTAAGAACGTTTTCATCGTCCATTTTATTTCTCATGTGACTATGAAAACAAGAAATCATATGACGAAAGAAGCTTGTGGCTGAATTTAATTTAAAAAATTGTTCACTTTCATACGTCATATGGGCGAATATGACGAATAGCAGGGGAAACTGACATAGATCACTTAATATCGGGTTGTCCTCAAGATATTCTTCAATTTTTCTTACACCATCATCATCACCTACTACTGCCTTACGTATGTAATATTTACGTGCGTTGTCACCAAAACCAGTCAATCTTATTCGCTTTGTTAATGGCGGATATTTCTTTGGTAAAAATGATGATCTTGTAGTAGTTACTACTTCAAAGTCTGTAAACATCTGATTGGCTATAATTCTCATGACGTCAGTGATAGTTGTACTATCTTGATCAGGGTATTCGTCGAATCCATCCAGTATGATAACAACTGAATTACTGTTGCGTAGGACAAGTTCAATGTCTGTTTCACTGATTGTTGTGTCAATTGGTAGAATAAACCGTTTGATAGCTTTGTAAATGGATGGCACGCCACCTAATTGTCTTAGTCGAAGCAGAATTAGTATTTCAACATCCTTAAGAGCCGACGTTGTTTTCGGGTTACACCAGTCATATGCAAATTGAAGAGTAGCAGTTGATTTACCGTATCCAGGCTCGCCCTCCAAGATACGTCGAGGTGAACTTACTTGGAAGGCGTTAAACACGTCTTCGTATGTTTCTAAAGTTTTCCATACCCCGCGTCCTACTATCCCTTCTACTGAATCTAAGAACTCAATACCGCCCTCTACAAAAACTTTGTCGACACAATACAGTTTGTCTTTAATGTATGGGATTGGTTGGACTGCATCGTACCAGTCTTTGTATTTGGCCTTTAATTGATTCAAAAACTGGTCTTTACGATCTGTTCGAAACAAAATGGAAAATAATAATTTACCAATACTTCTAGTTTAAATAATAATTAATCGATTGTATCCCCGCTCTTTGTGTTAAACAAATTTCAAAAACCAAAAATGATGGTCAAGTAAAACTACTTGAAGGGTATAGAAGTTGTCTTGTCTCTTGCTGAAATTGCACAAAGCACACAACAAGTTTCTAAATTTACTACGTAAATGTGTATCCTTCTGCTTCATTGTACAAACTCGCGGTTTTTACCAGAAGTAGTCTTTTCGTCATAGGATCTCACCGGCAGCAAAGTGGTAATCTACAAGAAAGCAAAGCAGTATTACTTGAAGTTATAGACAAACATTGAATCAATAATTAATAAGCAAGGATCAATTAAGCCGGGTGTTTATATGAATAATCTTAGAGGCAACAATCTCATTTGCTAAAAATGCATGTCCTAAAACGGCGTAGTGTAGCCTGAGGACCCCGGCTCCTGGACCCAAAGGGCACTATCAGGAGGTCCAGTAGGGCCGCCAAATGTTGGCGATAGGGAGGGGAGGGGCTATAGAAGATGGTGCTTTAAGCCCACTCTAGATACATCAGGCCAGAAGGTCTGTAAAAATTGTGCATTTTTAAGAAATTTTTTTTTAGTTTAAGATGGCTTAGATGCAAAATGGTGCTATTTTTGACATATTTCCGAACTGATCATATGTTATAAAATTTCAAAATTCAGTGAATTCTTATACTTTTGGTTAACTGAAAGTGAAGGTGTGGTAACTAAGTGGTGGGGTAAGGGTTTACGTAAGGGACGGTGGCTTAGATGCAATATACAGGTATCTTAGGCAAATCTTTCAGTTAATTACATGCGTAGAAATTGTCATTATTTAGTGATATTTTGGCTGTGACATGGCACTCGTTATAAAAAATTTGTAACGACAAATGCATACTGCTAGTGTTACCGTATATGCTACTCATGACATTATAATGCTTTAAGAGCCTCTACTGATGCGGGGTCCCTGAAGAGGTCAGGGTTGTACATTTTTCGCAAAAGTGTTATGGTTACAAAAATGTATTATCCCCCCAATAATGATTATAAGATGTGGAGTGTGTATCCTGATGAATGTCCGCAAAGCTCTCTGAAATTTTGCATTGGGAAAATCGTACTCATAGCAAAATTTGGGGGAAGACTTTGGACTCGAGACACTTTTGTTTTCTAACAAAATGCATCAGACAATTAAAAGGCGAGTCTTTCCACTGAACTCCACTAAATTGATTTCTTGCAATGCCCTGCTCTTCCATAATGACTCCAATGCACAAAAAAAAACCGGCGTAATTGTAGAACAATCAACTTTGAATAATGAGAATATGTTTGAGACGGTAATGATAGTGAACACGGTCATGCGGCTACAGTAAACGCGCCCGGAGCGCCCGAAAATTGTAATACATTGATTACTGATATGTCCAATGAATTCAATGCTCATTTCCATTCCTGAAGCAAGGTATATTGCTGGTACAATCCCAATTCCTTAGACCTTGAATTTACTAAGCCTGTCTTTTTTCCTATGCACCAGTGTAGCGGGGCCCCCTTTTGGTCGTGACCCCCAACTCAGCACGTTCCGAGCATAGGAAATACGCCAATGGATATCCTAGATATCTATTTCATTTGTGTAATTGGCAGGACGAAAAGTTCCGGATTGTTATATATTCAATTAACAAGCTGCTGAAGGAAAGTTTTTGATAAATGAAATTAATGAGATGCACCTGCAATCTTTTCTCCACCTTACACTGATCTTAACGAAGCTGGTATTAACTCATTTGTACCTTCAAATTTCAATGGAAGGGTTTTTTGTTTGCATTTCTTAACGTTTTGTCTCGCAACGCAGTTTGTTCTTATTTTTAATCGTTCCAACCAAATATAGGACATGCTCACCACATTCAAAACACAATACCTGGTCCAGAACACAGGTGATCTTTCGACTTCGCAGTAACGTAAGTAATTTTAATAACTCTTACCTCCTCCTTATTTGCTGGTTTTGATGCGGAACCATGTCTTTTTTCTGGAAAGAAGTCCATGTTTACATATTATTTAACGACCTTTTATGAAATTCCAATGTTTAACATTGGATGGTAGTGTCTTATCGAAATGTAAATGCAAGAAACCAGTACAATGACACCACATTTAATCGCTTACTTGTGGTTTAATATTTTGCCGAGAAACGTTCAATTCATTCTGGCTTCCAAGTGAAATACCTCTCCTCCTCTTGGTACTTATGGTAGGAGTGAGATTTTAGACCATTAAATGTAAACAATTTCATTTAATATTTTCCATAAATGTGTTACAGATTTTTGCACTGTGACGTGATGATGGATATGACAATGCCAACAATAGTTAAGCCATTCAACTCATAAACAAGACAACCAATAGCTTACGTGTGTATTTGATGACGACTATCCCACACACTGTAAGAATAATGATCAAGACAACTATCGTAAGAAGAATCCAGAAAAGCCTGGCTGGTGTACTTTGTGAACCTTCATGATCCGTTGGTTTTAAGTGCTCTGTGTAAAGAAAAGATAGGGTTTTAGTATTTCTTGTTCTTTTGTCACTAAAAGTGTGTCGACAAATGTTCCACAGTAAGCGTAAAGGATAATTCCCTCATGAATAAACAAACTTTCTGGAGGAATAGTTTTTGAAAGGTCCCTAATATAATAAGCAAGGTTTTGCACTTTGAATTTTAAAACCATTTCAGCATGCAAGATTAGACACTTACTGTAATACGTAATATTCTGGTGTCACCATACGCCGAAATTTGGGGGAGCGGAGGAAGGGGTGTGAAGCAGACGTAAAGTTCTAAATTAGAAATTTTCTAACTAGATTATTACTTGAGAATGTACATAGCATACTGATAGAGTATCGTAAAGTTAATGTATTTGTTCTATTTTACTCACCTTTTACCAACAGTAAATCTATTTTTGTTGTTAAATGAAATGTCGACCCTTTGGATGATGGTACCACACACTCAATAGTTAATCTATCACGTGATTCGTCGTTCCAAATGTAGGCTGACGTAAGAGTGACATCAAATGTCTCTCCATTTCCTTTAACGGTCACGTGGTTGTTGAAAAAGGAGATTGTATGTGCATCTTCTTTACGGAATATCTGCCACTCAAGTCTAACCTGAGGGCGGATTCTTTTGATTGTACACGTCAACGTCCCTTCATGTTCAGCTTTTAGCACGCAGTACTGTTCATGGTTACAACCATCTATGATAGGATAGGCTGGAACAGGACTCACTGTAGAAAATGTTAAATTAACAAAGCCGTGAAGGTACGTAAAACAAGGGAGAATTAACTTACTCCTAAGCCGTTTGTGTTTTATGTTGATAAATGTTTTGATCCTATTAAATCCTATTATGCTTAGTCTGCAAATTGTAGTGATCATATTCCAACGTCCTCCTCCAACAGAACTGTAATAACTGGTGTGCTGCATTACCGACTCCAGGACACATTGTTATTCTAATGTTATCAGACTTATGTAAAATTCAAGGAAAGATGGCCCACACTACAACACACGACACGGCGATTGTTGTTCGTTACTCTGAAGGGTTGTTTTTTCCGAATATAACATTAGGACCGTTATTCCGAAGTGTTGCTATTCCAAAGGGTCTTTATTCCAAATTTAGAATATGGGTCATTTTTTTCGAAGGGTCAATATTCCAAAGCGTCATAAATTCCGAATTAAGAATAAGGGTCGTTATTCCGAATACTCTGAATGCTGCAGAATGGTAAGAAAAACGACCCCTAGGCTTTATTCGGAAAAACGACCCTTCGGAATAACGACCCTTATGTTTTATTCGGAATAACGCCCCGTATTCTCGTTTCGGAATAACAACCCTTCGAAAGAAAGACCCTTCGGAATAACAATCCAAATGTTATATTCGGAATAACGAGCCTTCCGAGTAACGATCCTACGGAATAATGATCAGACCCTTGGCACTGCATTCTTAGTTAAGGATCTACCAATGAATAAAGTGGGTTTAATGCATACATTGCCTACGTAGCAGGCTGTAAGGCATATACCATGTTCAGTCTTATCCCTAACGCCTGCCAAAGTGAACACCGAACAAATTCTTTTGGATATTCATGGAAATATGTGGCCTCGAGACTAGTTGAGTGGTAGTGAATATTCACAAGAAGGCAACATTTGGACCCGTTTAAATCATGCAGTTGTCCATGCCACCCACAGAGTTGGTATGTAAGTTGACGTAATACCCCTACCCTGGTAGTACCCACTGCGTAGGTGATTATACAACACAGTACAGATAGGAATTCTCAGGTGTAAGTCTAGGACTTCAGTTTCCTATTACAGGAATACACACACAGTCACTCAAAAACAATAGTAGGCCTATGAATAATGAGAGAGTACATGAATAATTCTTATTATGGTAATGAAATTTGCGTTTAAAATTGGAAGCAGTCGCCTTCGCTTGAGCGTACGGAGTTTGGGAAGCTGAGGAACTGCGGGAACAGAGACCGCTCCGCGGGGTAATATATAAATTGAATTCCTCTGAATGTAGGAAACAATCTTTAATTTTTAAAACCCTGTCAGATAGTAGAATGATTTATATAGCAATTGAATGCCAATATTCACAGTTAAACGTTTAAATCTCCATTAATCTTGTTATGCTAATCTGAATCTGTTTACGGTTTTCAACGCGTTTACAAACCAGAGACTGATTCAAGAAATTCCCTGTCTTCTTTGTAATTATCTCTGGCAGTATACGCTCCCCTAGTAAAGCCATTTAAGTATCATAATTACTTTACTTAAACTTTACTGATTCCTTGCTGGAGGCAAAAGGAATCTATGCCATAACGCGAAAAATTGTGAGTAAATATGTGTATGTATGAATCTGTGTTTTTGACGTTTGGTTTCTAAACACGATATCTCAAGATAGCAATGATGGATTATTTTAATACTTGCAAAACAAAATTACCATATTAAGAGGAAGATCCTTATTGTTTTGATGGAGGTCAAATGTCATGTGAGGTTACCAGAGGTCGAACACAGGGAGCATGGAGATGCTTTTCGTACTGTTACTAACACATTTCACCCCACCTTGCCAAACTATCTTGAACCATTTTCAACTCTCCGCCTTCCAGAGCCCAACACTAACCTTTGTATCCTCACACTATCTACTGACAAAGCCATTCCATCTCATTCCAATCTTTCATTCCACTGCACTGCTCTTCTGAAGTCTCAGTTATGAAGAGAGAGGTATTGTTTTTACACTTGGCTAACTAGGCAGCAATTTTGTCTTTGTTCTTTGTAGGTGATGGGTTCTCAATTTCTTATTTCTAATTAGAGCTGTCCTGTCTACCAAGGTGTGATAATCTGCCTAAGAGGGTCTTTCTAGTGGCTTCTGTGGAGATAGTTTCTGCGCTTGGATTTTGTTAGAGTTGACGTCAAAGAGGTTTTAAGTAAGTTAAGTTTGTTTCTATTTTCCCTTTTTATTCTCTGTTTACCTCAAAGTACAGGAGTTGTTTTAATTATAGTGAAAAACTTTGAAGAAAACTTCTCCCCTTTTTTTATTGTGGACTTTCATTTAGAAGGGGAACTCACAGCGGGCGGGCCAATGTAACAGTACTTAGTATATGGATGCGTTATTTTTTTTTAAAACAAACCCTATTGATTTTGGTAAATGTCAAAGGTTTTCTGGGAACACCGGAGGTGAAAATACAAGATTTTTACAAACTGCTTGTAAACACGGTATCTCAAGTTATCAATGATGGACAATCTTTATACTTAATATATAGTTTTCTCATATTTATGAGAAGAACCCTATTGCTTTTCGTGGAGGTCAAAGGTCTTTTGAGGTCATTAGAGGTTACAAACCGAAAACCTTGGAAAAACACGATATTTTAAGATAGGGATGTTGGATCCGATTCTTTTCATACTTGATATATAGATGTGTCAATATAAAAGAGGAAACTATATGAGTTTGTTGAAGGTCAAGTGTTATATGAGGTCATCAGAGGTGCAACTACCAAAACCTTTTAAACTAAATAGACAATAGGCGGTACATCAAAATAGTGACCGGCTTTTCTCTACCAACGAAAAGTTAGGGATAAATTTTTCTACCATTCCAACGATAATCTAATAGAGAACAATATTTACTTTGTCAACTTATCATCAATGTTACAGTAAGAACACCAATTTAAATTAACTTATTATGCACACGTAAATAGGATGCTATAACGATAACATAATTAGTAATATCCCACGTTTAAAGAGTTCTTTGGTGTGAAGTGAATTAGAGGTCGGTTTCTCACGAAGACGGTCGTGATTCGAATCCCCCGTTAGACATGTTTTTTTTTTATTTTTATTTTTATTTTTATTTTTTGTCAGTCACTTTTTTGTGGAGTTCAAAGGTCATATGAGGTCAGCAGACTCAAGATGTGAAAACATCGTAAAAATGATATAGTCAAGAAGTATACTAAATTTGAGGAATGAACCGCGGTGCAACAGATCATCCCCTCTCAGTAAGGAATGACTAAGCTCTTTAGGTTTCTGTTTTCTGGTTTTGTAAATATATTGCTGAACACCAACGGTTAATTGCTAGGGTGATAAGTTTTAAAATACTTACCGAATACAACCACTTTATATGATGTAAGGCTTTCTTTAACTCCATCCCCAAAAAGACAAAAATAAAAACCACTATGTTTGACTTTCGTTCTAGAGAATATCAGTGAAGCATTATCTCCTAGTGTTACATCATCTGCAGATATTACGACGATTCGCTGGCCGATATTTGCAGAGTATAAAAGGACCGTACTGTTTCTGTCTTCCTCATAATCAGCCTTCTTCCATACAATAAAACCAGTGTTGGTATCTGCACAGTTTAATACCATTCTTGAGTCACTTTCGATGTACTTGACCGCTACATCTTTGGAAGATATGCTGACATCACCGTTTTGTGCAAGTAGAAAGGATTCATTATGTTGCAGAATTCCTGATAGCGCTGATGCTTTACAGACGAGAAGCACCAGGTTGGGTGAAGACTTGAATATATCCTTGGTAACAACTCGTGATGTGTATCCTACACCTTCTGGCGTTATGGTTACTTCGCTAGATAACTCTCTATCACCATTTATCGACTTTGAGACCAGTTCAAGGGAAATTGCCGGTCTTGCCAAATTCACTGAACAACGCAATGATGATTTCAAGGCAGATGTAAAACATACGTTGCTTATGTTACCACACTGGTCGAAGATGGGAAACGGCACTAATGGTTTTACTGTTGTAAAGAGAAAAAAAATTAAGAACACAACTTAGAAATACGGAAACTTTCGTTCACTGGTTTAATTACATACTCGATAGAAAAATAATTCAAACCATTCCCATTCTTCTACAGTTTATGTAGCAAGGATCACGCTTTCCATTGTTTTAACAACTATGGATCGCTTAACGGAATAATGATACGCCAGGAACCGCACTATGAAACGTAAGTATTAGAACAATTCACAAGAGAACATAAATTTAACATAACCAGAATCCAAATCTTAATAAGTTTCACTAACCAATTATAAGTATTTCTATGTCGATGAACACGGGTCTATCACCTTCATGATGTATATACGCAACTTTAAAGGCATGTTCGTGTTCCAAGGATACATTAGTAATAATAAGTGAGCCATTTGCGTGAACATCAAATTCCCCTGAAGTGTATCCTGGTCCTTGTTTTGCAAAGTTCTGGTACTCGCAGAATGGGTAGTTGACGCCTGAATCAGTCGCATCGTACCATAAAACACCATAGAAATCCACGTCAAAAGAACACTTAATACTACCAATTTTTCCGATCTCCAGATATTGCGGAGAATCACAAGATACCTCTCCATTTATTCCTGAAGAAATAACATGTGGAAAATTTAATTGAGGTTTATCTTAGTCGTGTTACTTTCTCATCACCCTAAGTGCAGGTCTGTAGGGAGATAACTTCACCTTACATGAGAAATGTGTAGCTGTGTGAGTGTATGTGCCAGCGTGTGCGTGAATGTTAGGAAATGTAATATATCCACATTACATCCCAGGGGTTAAGTTCAAACTTGACTGTTGGGTATCTGACCTTGAAAACTTGTGTATGACGGACTGATGAAGTCACAGGTAACAAGTCAGGGGTGAAAGATTAAATTTGCTAAAAATGTATTTTTTTTCGTTACGTTCGTAAATTTATACTACGCATTTTGGCTGCTAACATGTAAGCATAAAAATCAAAATTTATTTCACATGTCAACTTTTTGTGAAAAAGTTCATGGTTATCTCCGCCTAAACCATATCTCATCAACTTCGAAGTTGATATAGATAAGTTAATTAGCGTCATATGTCAAAAATCAAGAAATTACAGATTAAATAAGCTCAAATTGTCTCTTTTTATTATTTGCCGAACAGTTTGTTAGAAAAGATCACAAAACTTCGCGATATGTACAGATTAATGAGAAGTAGTACATTCTACTTGCATCTAAAGTTCGAGGTCAAAGTTCATATGGCCTACACCTAGACTGTTCTTATGATTTGCTTATCAATATCATGAAAAATTTTCTTAGAACAAAATTTCATACAGAATATAGTGGGATGACATTTGCAACCCTATGGATTGCTTCTTGTTTTCGTTTTGTTAAGTATGCATTATTCACTGCATTCAGTGGATACTTGAAAAAAGTTCATTGCAAGATAAATAGTGGGAATGATGTCCAAGTCATATCTTGACCTGAAATTTCTAGCTCTACATGTACTGCCAAACCACATTGGTCTCCTTTGTTTCTTTCGTTTATGTCAATTAGTCTAAATACAGGGCATGGTCAACAACGCAATACAGGACAAATAAAATATTTAAATAGCAAAAATTACCCTATCAAAGACGCAGAACTACACTTTTTCAATGTATTTACTGATTCGAATCAGTTCTAATAAACATTGTCAAATGATTGGCTACTTATCGCAAGTACAATAGATACGCCAATTAAAGACCTTTATTTCCTGAAGAAGAATTAACCAATTTTACCATAGAATGACAGATTTACTATTCCTCGCGTTCCTTTTGTGTCTCTGACTGTGATGACTTCTACATAATTTTTCATTTTGTATGGCAAGCTTTCGTGTAAACCGTGTGCACAGTACACAATGTTTTTTTTTCTCACTAGAATAGCCGGCTGCAGTATATACGCAATGTTGGAAATTTAATTATCCAGCAGGTTCTCATTTAAAATAATATAAAGCACCGCCCGTCCCATGCAATAATAGTGTTCTAATAATAGAATACAAAACCATGATAAATAGAATACACAATGTTCTCCTCTATCTAATAATAGAAAGGATGTAAAAGGTCTCCTTGTTAAGGCTTGCAATTTATCGGTCGATTTTGCATGAAGAGAACAAAGACATTATGAGCATTACTACAATAATTTCCTTTAACCCTGTGTGTGTGTGTCTTAGGAAATGCAATACGGTGCCAAAAATATTTATTAGGAATCTTTAAAGCATAAGCGTACGAGGCGGGGCAGGAAGCATATGCCCTTCCAATTCGGGCAAAAATAGTGGATCCATTCGGGCAAATGAGACAGCCAAGACAATACAAAATGCCTTTTTGCGGGCCACACAGCGGTATAAAATTCGGGCAACTTGGTCCAAAATTCTAAAATCGGGCAAAAATTATCCCTGCCCTCCGACCTATTGACGTCCATACGCGTATGCTTTTAAGTGCCAGAGGCTTTTAAAAATATTGTACCTTAATCGGTTGTAGTTCTTACCTGATATTTCAAACTTACCAATTAACAGATTAAAATTATGTGAGATACCATATGTATATGATAGAAAACATAATGCTAAAATCGAATTGTGTACACCTGTAAGACGCGATACTTTTATTCAGATGTCCAACACAGTTAGTAAAAAATGCTTACCGAGAAAGTAACGTGCTACACTTGCTGCCAAGAACAGACAAAACCTTAAATACCGTAACATTCTTTACCCTCATGGGACTTGTATCCTGTTTGAAAGAACAAACCAAAACTTGCTTTAGAAAATTTTGTATACGTTTTAGAGACTAGTGTATTTCGTCAGAGGACACTGTAGGTGTTCCTTTTTTTTTGTAAATATATTTCTACTTCTTAAGTTTTTCTGACGGCAGTAAGAGAAAACGTCTCATATTCTTGTTAAAAGTTTTTATCTGTGACTGTGGAAAATGTGTCATCAACGGATAACGTCTGTCTGCCTTCAACATGCAAACTGACAAAAATGAAACTATGATCTTGCGTTGTCGATAAATTTCCATGTCAAGGTTTAACATTGTATTGTCATTTGCAAGTTCTCTTTGTACTCTCTTCATCAAACTTTACATGTTGAAATTTAAGTAATCAATTTCTCAGCAGTTTGAGGCAACTAGTTACAGGAAAAATAATAGCGTTATCATTTCAGATGTTTCCATACAGCGACTAAGCCCATTACTGCGTTTTAATAAGCTTCAACTGAGATGTACTGTGCTTAATTCAGCTCGCTTACGTATGTATTAAAAGTAACGACATCGAACCAACATAAATTTATAAGGCAACCACAGGTTACCGTCTGTTTCATAGCATTGAACCTGACTCTCAGCATAGTCCTGACTTTATCTCACAGTTCCTTGCTCGGCTGTAGAGAAAAAACAACTAATTTTATGTCGCATTCCCACGAGGGTCCTACCGTTTGCATGTTATTGATGTTTGATGTTACAATGAATTTCCAGAATCGTATGAATTTTTTTTTGTGTCACATGTTACCAATTTTCATAAATTTGAAAGGACTGGATTCTGTTCATTATGTCTATAACAGCAGTACGTTTACTCACGACGTGTGCATTATGGAATCGGTGCAATTTGCGTGTCCAAACGTAGCTGTAGATCAAAAGTATTGGATGCATGGTAATAACGTAATCAACGAAGGAATGTATATCATTGGACACCGGTTTAAAAACAAATTACTCTTGCTTAAAAATTCCTCGATCTTACTGAAGTCTATATCACTTTCTGACGAAGGTTTGTATCATTGCGGAGACAACTCAACAATCTTGGCGAAGCATATCCTGAATGTTTATGGTATGTTGATGTGTTGGTTTCATTTAAATGAAGCTCTTAATAAGAATCATGTTAAATAAAATAAAACACCACATACTGCTGTTGTCAGTGTATCATCACAGGATATTTTTTAATATTCATGATATTCTTTTATTTTACAATGGACGCTGCTCAAATAACCTTCAGCTCCTTTATGAAGTATGTTTTAAGTTACAGGTATGTTTTAAGTTAGGTAATGCTTCAGTTAGGCAGGGGAAATGTCCAAGAAGATCACCTTTACATAAACATTTAAGTATACTTTTCAATAAGGTTCCATTGATTATTTATAAATATATACTGTTGAAAGCCATTGCAGAGTGATACAATTAAGTCTTATAATCTATGTTAGTTAGTGCGTTGACGCATGCCATACTTTGGACACTTAAGTCTTGTCACAACAAGAATACAGTTTAGAAGAAAACATCTTCGATAAGTCCGGATATAATCTATCCCTTACCACTGTCAAAACTGCCAAGCTCCCACTACACAAAAACACTGTATAAAAAACGTTCTAAAGACAGATTCTTATCCACAGCTAAGTACGGTATGCATTGCAGTCATCTACGTTTTCTTATCATACTCTTTGTAAAAATATAATTTATTCACACTGATTTTAATACAAATGTGAATGTTATGCATAGAAGTGACTATTTGTGTTTTTAATGATATATCAGAACAATTATTTTTCTTTTAAAACCGAGCTTCTACAAAACTGTGTATATAAAACACAACAAAGTTGTTTCATTTTATCAACTTTATTTCAATAACACCTTATTATACAATAAAATGTTACGAACACAAAACTCGAAGTTGAACATACAACAGACCGATCATCGCATTAAGTAAAGAAAAATTACTAACAGGACTATACAAGTTCATGCGCTTAACACCTCTTGTTTATCATCCAACGAAGAGAGAGAAAAAACACTATTTTTAGTGGGTTTTTTTCACCCAATCAGCGCATTCATACTAGGATGTTAAAATAATTGACAGTATCAGATGTGTAGATTAGTATATAGAATGGACCTCTTACTATGAGAGCGATGATAAAATGTTGCCACCACCTGCATGTCTGTTGTTATTTCTACTAAGTAATGAAATTGTACTGGTTTTTTGTGTGTTGGTAGAGTTGATTTAACTAAATTTTATTAAGTATTAATTCAATTTCAGATTATTTCTTTTAATGTCAGGCAGTCACGGAAGTCACAACTAATGAGTGGAGGACGGCCCGAGAAGTGGGTTGCTAACCCCAGCAGTTCCTCCTCCCCTTCAAAGATAATCCAACAAAATTTACTGTAATTATTTAGACATAAAAGAACAGCACATTAGAAAATCGATAACATATAAAAATAATTGAGAAGCGTCAGCATTAAAGTGTTTGAAAACATTTTGTTTTACGTTTTTACAAAATGTGCAAACAGACATGACAGTCACCATGCTTTGTTCCAGAGCCTTAAACCCATGAGAGAAGGCAACGATTAAAAAAATTTATGCAAAACCCGCTTGAATGAAAAATTGACTGACAGTCTCCCTAGTATGATAGTAATAGCAATTTTAGTTTAAGTAAAAATAAGTGTCAAAATTTCGGGCAAGATACCCTTCACGCATTTCTCCATAAAAAATTAAATACGATCAAGATAGCTCGGATATTCGTCTTGAGAAAAGTTCAGTACTCAGTAAATAAATAAGAGAATCATAAGGAATTTAATGTAATATATTACTTACCTCTTGATCTTATAAAGAACACAAACAATAATCTTGGGATTTTGAATGCAACGACTTAATATTTGACTAACAGGCAATTGGTGTGGATATACTATACAGTGACTTTTTGTTTGAAAAAATATGCTGCTCGTTGAGTTCCTCTCAATATTGCCTAAATTTTCTGTACCTATCACCAAGAGAAAACGTGTTATTGAAATGTGAAGAATATAATGACACAGCGCGCTTACGTGACTTGACAACCACTTCAATCTTCCTTCTACTTTTGGGAATAAAAATAAACAGATTTATTTATACATAGCCTGATAAAAGTATGTTTCCATTTAACACTGGATAAAAAGTTAATATTTATTGAAACATATAATTACCCCACAGCTTCAGACACCTAGCACGACTACACATTCATGTTCAACGAGGAATTTTGTCACATGTTCCTTATTTCCGTAGAGGTTAAGTTCACCAAAACTTTCTTGTCTCAGAAACCAGCATAATGTTCTTAACCCTTAAGAATTATTACATCATTTCTCTTAGAAGACGGGGATTGGCTTTTCATATCAAGTGATCCTTATAAAAAAAGAAAGCGTTATTTATAATGTAACAGGTAAGTATTTTGCTGTGGAAACGAAGTAAATTAAGGAGGAGAGTAAAACGAATCATTCGTTTTCACCCATATACCTCTTCGTTTACAAAAATGGACGTTGAAAGGTTACGGATGTACACAGGGGCATTTAAACACTGTGTGATTCGTGGAAGTTACTGAAAAGTATGCAGCTTACGAAAGGGAGAATATAATTATGCATGTTGTCTTGTCAATAAATTCAGAATATTCATTTTATATGCAACAATTACGACACTAGTCTCTGTTATTGTCATGCAAATTAAATTTAAACAATTATTTTTAAGCTCTTGTTTTGAGAGGACAGAGCTGATGTTATGTAGGCAGTTTATGGTTTTATGTTTAAATTCATGCAACAAAATATATATTTAATAAAATAAATAAATATATTTGGAAGGAATTTGCTCGGTAATATTCTAGGTACGGTACACACCAATTACAGTGGCAACCTAGTTACTAAGGCATTAATTCATGTTGACCACTATCCCAGCCTACCTCCTAAAACGGGAACACCATTGTTGTCTCTTGAAAATCCACAGGGTACAAAATATGACATGTTTTTGTTAGCCATATGGGCAAAACTCTGCAAAGTGCTAGCTTACAGTACTATAAGGTAGTATTGTACACCGTAAAACACATCTTAACAGTGCACTGTTTTAAGGGAGAAACAAAGATTTTTTTATGTTTGGTGGCAGGTCAAAGTACACTAAAAGGATGCCCAGCGAAGTCGACGCTCTTATAAGTACAGTCTCGTGTTTTCATATATATTGGCCTAAATTCCAAACATTATATATATATATATATAAAGGCGATGATAAATAGTGAGGTATACAAGGATGACATAATAAGAGCACGCGAAATATATGTAGCTTTATACGTTTACATTTCAGGCACGCCTGTGCCCTTCTTCATCGTGCCACTTTTCATTGTAAACAGCCTCACCACTTCATTATTTGAAAGTTGTTTACAATGATAAAGGGCACGATGAAGAAGGGCACATGGGTGCCTTAAATATACACGTATATAACGACATATATTTCTCGTGCTCTTATTATGTTATCCTTGATACGTCACTATTCATCATCGTCTTTGTAATTTATAGAACATACGTGGATATCTTTTGCAATATATATATATATATATATTTATATATATATATATATTCGTGACAGTATAAACCATTCATTGGTGGAGTGCTTAACCTGTGAGTACCTGTAGAGTACACTATTGTCATAACCTTTCAATATATATATATATATATATATATACAAATATTTGCCTAATTTTCACTTTGGGAGAAATACCGTGGGAAAAAACCTACATTAGCGGGAAATAAGTGGAAAAATCGTTTCCCTTTAACGTATGGTAACGTCCTTTCAACCACACAATCTATACACTTTTACTTTAATGTCGACGAATTTACAGACAAGTGTATGTTAACACATACGGATGGTGGACTAATGAAATAACGTTAATTATGTTTCAAAGACCTTAGAGGGAAATATGCTTGTGTATTTTATTGTTTCATTTTCGCCCTAACGAAACCGCGATATCGTGTTTTCCCCTAACGTTACGGATTAGTGTTATTTTCCCTCTGACATCATTCTATCCACGGGTTTTAACCAATGGAAGAATGCAAGTGAATTCATAGACTGGTTCAACGAGGTGCACAAAAAACATCAACAATCATTCATTGCTTTCGACATCTGTGAATTCTACCCTTGAATAACTGCTGACCTGCTTAACAAGACCTTAGACTTTGCATCAATTTACACAACCATACCACCGTTCGAAAAGCATGTTATCAAGAAAACTATTCTTCAATGCTGAATCACCATGGTGCAAGCGAACAGACCCTTCATTCGATGTCACCATGGGTGACGGTGCTAAAGCTTGTGAACAGGTAGAGCTATACTTATTATCTCAGCCATCCACCACTCATCATAACGAATATCCCAGAGGGTATGAATATGAGACTATTTAGCATCTCATCCAAGGAAACCACATTCAATACCACAGCACCCATTTACCAGGAAGTACTGAGAAAGAGCGGTTACGGGTACCACCAAAAGCACAGACCTCAATCGTCTAACACCAGCCAACAAACCAAGACCTCAAAACGGAGGCGCACCAGATACATAAGCTGGATCAACCCACATTCAGCGACAATGTCACCACCAAAATTGGCAAGAAGATCTCCAACCTCTCTCTGTATATACATATAATAAATATATATATATATATATATGTATATATATATATTACGCTAGAATCCCACCATAGGGAAAATTTTCGGAGCCTTCGCAAAGGCGAAAAAAATAAAATACATAAGATTATATTTCGCTATTTGGTAGTATTGTAAAACAGATATGCTGCATACTAAAAGGTCCTAGAAGTTGCTGAATGAAGAAATTTCCGGGTGTTATGTTCAGCCAGGCGTGATGTGTCACAAGGAAAACGTAAACTAGCTCTAGCGGGACAATAAGGCATTAAAATAGGCTTTTCAGCCAAATAGGCTGGGCGGTGCGCTTGAGGCTCAGCTTAAATCGATGGTACTTCAATCCTGACGTCACGTTACGTTACTCCACCTTGGTAGCCGAACTGCTGCCAAGGGCAACCGTGGGAAATTAGAAGCAGCATGCATATCATGCATACGTACCTATTTCTTGAGCGAAATAAACGACGTTACGGTGCCATA
>WURT03310901.1:0-24714 GCA_009936505.3 Holothuria glaberrima
CCTTTTATTGATGCAAGAGATAAGCTGTGGTCAGCTCCTTGCTAACTTTGGGCTAAAAGAAGATTCATGTCATGCAGAGGAGGAGCTCCTCACAGTTTACAATAAACTCAAGGCTGTATCAACAATTAAATGTACTATTATTCATCAAGTAACTTGCATGAAACAAAGTACAAGAAGAGACTGTCGGTGTAAGTAAACGATCATTTGAGTAACTAGCAGCCCCAGCCCCCCTCCTTCCCTGTAGAAGCCTGACTATAGATGCTGATGACACAAGTCCTGCTAGTTTCCAAGTGGAAAAGTAGTTGGCTAGCCTAACAGAGTTGAATATTAACCTTGCTTGTAAGTTGTATGCATCTCATAACTTCTCAAAATTGATTTGTGGGACTAAAATTGCTCTCGAGAGAAGAATTTGTGAAATATTTAAATCATTCTTTCAGTATGGTTCAGTATAGATGGAGGGGGAGAGGGAATTTGAAGCCAGGGAGGATTCAGGTCAAGTGAGTTATGTACAATACCTTTGCAGATCCATTAACATACAGATTTCTTGGGGAGATAGGCAGATTGTTTAACGTAAAATGGAATGCCTGCATTAGCCATCAGGGGTAGAGCCCAGTAGATACTTGCCAATTCCATTCCATTTTCTGAACTTTAAAACCCATAAAAATGGGAACGTCGTGATTTTCAAACTTTTATTACAAAAAATGTACTGATTGTAACTACTAAAAATGATCAGGAAAATCGCGAAGCAACAGCTTGGAAAAAATAGTGTCAATCTTTGCATACAAAATGATTTCCACATATATTGTGAACATTTAGAGTGAAAAAGAGACTTGTATGATCATCCTCTTCCCTTTTCTCCCCTTTTGAATGAACTTAGTAAAAAAGTGAAGTAGAAAATCACTTGGTTTACATATTGTCAGCCTTATAACACAGTTCAATTCCTATGCATGTACGTACACGCACTCATTGTCGATATGGTACATGCACTCAGTGCTGATATGTACGTATGATCTGTTCATCATGTACACTGCAATGTGTATTACATCTTGCCAGTGTCATGGAGGGGTGGGTACCATAGAGTAGGACATATGCTCCTGCTCTGTGGTGAGTACTGGTCATCTTCCTTATAGTTACAGTGACTGAGAGTGTTCTCCATTGTAGAGAATAACAAAAGCAAACATAGGACAAATATGAGCACAGCAACTCTCAGAAAACACAAAGGCTAAAAATGGCAAATACAGTGCCTGTCTTTTTATTGGCAGTTGCGATCCCCTCGCCTAGCAATAGCGGTTGTAAAATGCTTCTCACTTTTCCCACCAAGAATATTAGTTTGCACCATCACTCCAACACTGGAGCAGCAAGTTTTGTTGAAAAAAAAAACCAACGAAGCGAAATGTTTCATTGAATCACAATGGTTGAAACAAGATTGCGTCCATTGTGAAATATTGGTAAGTAAATTGCAGTCTTGATTCTCTACTAACCATGCAGTGTCTCTGTGGAATGACCTATGAAACTTTTGCAATCAAGTTACAAAGATTGTGATTGGCTTAAACATTCAACTTTTTTCATAACAGTCAGCCATAGTAAAGTCCTCAGAATCTCTATCAAAACCTTAACTGCATGAATTTAAAATGACATAAAAAAAGTGTTTACCATTGATATTCTTTCAATGACAGTCTTTGGCATCCAAGATTATGTAGACAAAGTTTCCGACA
Source organism: Holothuria glaberrima (assembly GCA_009936505.3). NCBI lineage: Eukaryota > Metazoa > Echinodermata > Holothuroidea > Aspidochirotida > Holothuriidae > Holothuria > Holothuria glaberrima. The sequence goes on from WURT03310901.1 coordinate 1,716, forward strand.
GCCTAAAGAAGGAGATTTCAGTCCCAAAACAAATGGTTCGATCCCACAAATAAGCCATTGCATTATACATAAGATGTAGTGCTAAAAGAAGTACCTCCCCTCAGGGAGGCACACCAGTGGTCGGAGCATTAAAAATGCCCACTCTATCTGAAGAATCTCAAAATTTTTACATGATATGTGCAAAAGACCCCAAGTAACTTTCTGTAATATATTTGTAAGCTTTCGTTGGAAGCTTTCTTCCTTAGGGGCAATTTCTTCAGAGTAGCTAGACACTTTTTCCATTGCCTAAGGTGTAATACTGTTATATATATGTGCACACTAAGAATCTATCCTCCACATGTATATCTATTGTAGTCAAGTTACTTGTTAAGCTAAAGTGGATTTGACATTTTCTAATACTGTTGTTCCATGTGTGTTCAGATGTTTGACTTGTGTGCTAAAACATGTTTTCAAGCATGGGTTGACATATTTATTGACTGGATGGCAAAATTTATAGATTTTTGATCCCCATATAAATCACTGTTGTGATAGGCAAAACTGTAGAAACTATCATGAATCCAGTCTCCTCCATCGATCAAAACCCATTGACGTTGTTGGAACTTGACACCACTTTCAGTCATAGATCTGTCCATGGGCATGGAGTTGGGGAAGGAAATTGTGACCCCTCTCCAGTGGCACTGCCAGGATTTTAGAAGTGTAGGAAGGCATGGGGGTGGGGGGGGGGTTAAGTGGGAAGTTGATTTTTAACTTGCAGTTTTTGTTTTATTCATGAAATAAGTACAATGACAGAATGTTTTGAACATTATATTGAGATGAACCTCAAATAGTGCTGTTCACTTCTAAGATCACTTATGAATGTTAACCCTCAGATCAGTTAACCCTTTGAAAGTGACTTCCTTGACCTCTCAGGAATGCTGAAACCCAGGAGCTTCCCAGGGCCTGGCCCCTGGACCCCCACCATGGTGCTGTCCCTGGACCCCACCAGGGGCCTTAGGGTAGGCCCCTGGACCAAACCTGTTGGGGCTCTCGCCGTGTGCCCTATGGGCACACAGTGGATCATCTGCTATATTTTCCAGTTTCTGTGATGGCAATGTTAGCAAGTATGATGTGAGGGACAGTGGACCATGTCAGATAAGGCTGGCTCTCTCATTGCAGAAAGTTTTCAATTTTGTTGGGGAGCCTTGATGGGTGTGGTAAAGCATGCAATCCCTGTTGGCAAACAGTCCCTACGGGTTTACATGATTCTGATCTCAAGGAAGGCAAATCCTTTAATTTCAATCCTAATTTTTCATAATCTACAAAGTCCCTCTCATACCTACTATAAACCCCCAAATTATCAAATTGTCTTCAACAAAATTCCAACTTTTTCAAATTTTACCTTATAAAGACTTGCTTCCATGCTTTGCTCACCAAAAAAGTTTGATTGCAAGATTCTTCAGTTCCTTTTTTCCCTTTTGTTGGGGCTTTGGAACGGGAATTCCAAACTTGCACTGTCTCTTGCCCCTTTTCCTTCATTTCTACCAATGTTTCTCACATTCCTTGAACCACCCAATCAGTGCATGTCTCTGTAAGTGGGGCTGTGAGTTACATAAGGGATCCCAAACTTTTTCTTTCAGTGTGCCATTTTACATTTTCCTGGACCCACAGGGTACTACTAAGTATACCATGCCTCATGGAGTATACTTGTTAAGTGTGGCAGTATAGGCAAGCAAGTACATACCACACTGTTTAGCACCAAGTAAGTCTGAATGTAATACCAGTGGTAAGTGTATTATGGTTTGAGGACCCATTAGTTATGGCATCCTGGGTTTGATGGATCTTCATTGAACACAAACATGTTACAGACTTTAAAGTAGATAAAACACATATCAAAGTTTTATTTTTTTCTTTTTTTTTTCAGTGAGCCATTCCTTTGGGTTTGGTTTAATGGATGCATCTGCTATGGTAGATATGGCAAGAGACTGGCAAAGAATACCAGACCAGCATATATGTTCCACACCAGTACTCTCTCATCCCATGTGAGTTATATAAAGCATTTTGTCAAAACTTTCAGCTGCATCCAGTGTGCAGTTGCCTCTGCAAAGCTGCACTTTGCTGCTATACATGTTACAATAGCAGTATTTATGTTATACTATCTTAATGTGAACAGCAACAAAGCATGGCAGCCATGCTGCAGCTGTTTGAGGTAACTGCAGCTTAGCTGTGGTTACGTGGTCCCTAAATTGGATACTTGCTTATGTCCATGGTAACAAGTTTTGTAAATCTACATCACCCCTCCTTACCTCCCAACTATCTGCAGTAAAAACCTCGCAAATGATGATAGTGGGATAAGGATGGGAAACTAGAGAGCCCCCCCCCCACCGAAACAAAAAGAAAAAAATCCTAAATTGTATTGGACACTGATTCAACTTCACTTTGATGTTTGCATGGAACTCCAAACTGCATTTGTCCATCTGATGCAGCAAAAGAGGGATTAAAGGTGGGGGCAGGCATCATTTTTTGCCCAGGTTATTAATGTCAAAATGGGCTGAAGTTAGTTCCTTGTTATGTTAATTCATAACTCTGTGTACCTAGAATTTTGGTATCAAAAGGAAGCTTCTCTTGCCCCCTTATTGTGGTGAAAATGTAATGTGGCATTTCTGTGGGGTAATAGCTGATCTGCCATGCTGCTTCAGATATGTAGGAATGTTGTGTAAATATGAATATGGTACACAGAAATGTCATAGAAATATGATTTTTGGGATGTAAGAATGCCAAATAAATATGATTTGGGGATATAGGAATGCCATATAGATATGATTTTGGTATATATATATATTTCTCTAATTCCCACCTTAGGGCGAAAGAAGTTGTTGAAAAGTCGACTATAGGGCGAAAAAAAGGGGGAAAAAACGGATTCCCCTCAATGTTTTCACACACTTTTTATATAGGAATACGTAAACGTGGGGTAACGTCCTTTTACAGACACAATCTATATGCTATTACTTCAAAGTCCACGAATTTACGGACACCTATCTGTTAACACGCACGGATGGTAGGCTATTGAAATAACGTTGTTTATATCTTGAGGACGTTGGGGGGAAATATATGCTTATGTATTTAATTGTTTTCTTTTCGCCTTAAGGTAGAAAGATATAAAGACTTTCGCCTTAAGGGGGGAATTAGCGTTATATATATATATATGTATACAAATTTCATTTAAAACATTTTGGTGACAAGAAAAAGCTGTGCTATTGTTATTGGTACTGAAATCTCAAAATAGCCTATGATAGAATTTACACCTCATCCTTCCTGGTGCCCCACAAAAGTTTTTAAAAACTATGTGGTTCCCCGGATATAGAGGAACAAGACAGAGGCCAAACTGGCTCTTGGATGTTACTTCAGACTGCCACGGTCATTTTGAAAAATGGCAGTTTTGCTACATAGCAAACAAGTTATCATATCTTCCAAGATGGGACTCGTTTTATGCACCTTGTTTATAGGATGGGGGATGTGGTCATGTCCTAAGCAACAAGGAAGCTGTGAGTGAAAACCATCAGTTAAATTCATAAGGAGATAGTAATGTGTATACTGTAAATTTGCTTCATCTGGGCCATGCTTACATGTTTGTGTACATATGGGTACTATGACTGTTTTGTGAACTTTGACCTCAATGCCTTAAGTACCCCCCTTGCCTTGAATTTTAATTTGAGCCTTCATTGTATGACACAGTAAGGTAGCATTATTTCCTATTCCATATCAAACCAAAAATGTATTTTCAGTGCTGTTGCCTGTACATTTCTCTTTTCTGTTAAATCAGGGAAATACCCCCAAAGGGCAAACTGACTGTCACGACGGTGTCCAACGGATGCAATGGATCTGACAATGACATACAGTCGCTGGAGCACGTGGTTGCAAAAGTTACTATCAAATACACCAGAAGAGGGGACTTAGAAATATCTCTTATATCACCATCAGGAACCAGGTCTAATCTTCTTCCACGTAGGGTAAAGGATTATAGTAACAGAGGCTTCACAGACTGGGAGTTTTTAACAACTCACTGCTGGGGGGAAATACCAACAGGCACCTGGACTTTGGAAATCGAAAACAAAGGACAAGAACACAACCGTGGTATGATAGCTCCTCTTTTTTTTACATTTTTATTTTACATGATGTAGTCAAAGGGGCCAAAGGTTCCTCAGGTACAGGGTGCAAATGTTAGACTAAATGGATCTTGCATGAGGTTAATGATGGCACAGAATGTTAGGTACACTAACCGTATGGAGTTTAGTGAGGTCTGATGAAGTTAAAAGAGTGTTAAAGCAAAAACTGACTTTTCATATGTGAAAGAGGAACTAAATCTATGCATTTTGGTGAAACTTTCATTCAGATCAGACATGCCTTACTTGAGATATCAGCAAAAGAAGTTACTACATTTGTGACCCAAAAGTGAACTTGCGGAAAGCAGGAGTTATATCGCTAGGCTACAGTGGCCATAAGGTGACGTGAGGTATTTCGTTATCGCGTTAGAATAACTCGACAACACGACAATTTGCAGAGTTTTGTCGTGTTGTCAACTTACAGTAACTTGACATCATGACAAAATTAAGTAAATTGTCATGATGTCAAGATGGGCAAAACTCAACAACATGACAGTTTGCAGCATTTTGTTGTGTCGAGTTATGCCCATCTTGACATTACGACAATTTACTTAATTTTGTCATGATGTCAAGTTGCTGTAAGTTGGCAACTCGACAAAATTCTGCAAATTGTCGTGTTGTTGTGTTATGCCCATCTTTACTTAATTTTGTCTTGATGTCAAGTTAGTGTAAGTGACAACATGACAAAATGCTGCAAATTGTTGTGTTTTCGAGTTATGCCCATTTCAACATCACCAAAATATGCTTAATTTTGTCGTGATGTCAAGTTACTGTAAGTCAACAATACAACAAAATGCTGCAAACTGCTGTGTTGTCGAGTTATTCTTACACGATAACCAAACATCTGGCATGTCACCTTATGGCCTCCGTACTAGGCAGCTCCCTGATATCACTTCCCCACATTGATAAGCAATGCTTCGTTTCCTTTGTTTTTTTCAGTTTGTTGTGTTGACCTTGAAATTAATAGGGATAGGACCTCTCCATGGGGAATGTGAAATTTGTAATTTTCACATGCCTCTCTTGCAATCGCATTCCGTTACATTTGATTGTTTATGAGAAAATTGATGGTAAAGTTTAAAGAAAAGCAAAAGACTGCTCATTAATGTGATGCTATGACATCATATGTGCTTGCCTCAAGTTCAGTTTGTGTTGAAAATGTGATAATTTTATCTGCTGATATCTTTAGAACCACACATCGGATTTCAATGGAAATTTCACCAGATTGCTTAGAATAAGTACCCCTTTAATATATAAAAACTTGATTTGTGCTTAGACCCTTCTTTTAAGGTTCACTGAACCCTATACCTATATTATACATGTTGTGCCACTGACCTTGTGGCATTGTCTTCATTCACAGAAAAGACTTGTTTGAAAATTGTGTGTAGCTTTATGCAAGCATCAGTGTTAGTAGTATTAGAGTGCAAAAAGTCACAGCAAGACAAACTGAGTATCAAGCTAATATGTAGCAGCACATGTAGCAGGCCTTACTATTTATCCCTCTTGTGAGCATAGTAGACATGGTCCCTTCATTAATAGTGAATGCAATTGGCTCCATTGACAGAGCTATATCAAACAGTAAACATGATTTGCTCAGTTCGTAAACTGCAGTTGAATATTATGCATGTCCTTATGATAGCCTACATAGCTGCATGAGTGCCACCACCACTTAACAAAGATTTAGACTCAGTTCTTGAACTTTTTGACCCAAACCCTCATGCAATTCCACATGAAACTGGCTCTAAGGGGGAGAAAGAAAGATAATTTTCAAAGCCACAGTGAATTTTTACACTGTGAAAACCTTGTAAATGGCTTGTAACCACTATATCTCGAGGTAGCATCGACTGACACTTTCATGCTTGGTATATAGATTTTTTATGTTGAGAGGGAGAACCCTATTGTTTTTGGTGGAAGGTCATCTGGGGTTATGGGGAGTCGAACACTGAAAACCTTGTTAACAAGATATCTCAAGGTAAGAAGCTTGGATAGATTTCATAATTGGTATGTGCATGCCTTAAGGTGAGAAGAAGAAGAACCATGTTGTCTTTGGTTGAGGTCAAAGGTCATCTGGGATCACCTGGAGTCAAAGTGTGAGAACCTTCTTAAAACGATTTCTCAATGTAGTAGGCTTGGATAGATTTTATGTGTGGTACATGGATGCTATATGGGTGGAGGAAGAAGCTTTTCATTTTGGGGGAGGTCAAATGTTATCTGGGGTCATTAGACATTGAAAAGCAAAATTTCCCAAGAATTTCCAAGAAAATCCCAACATTTTCAATGGCAAGGAATTACTAAGCCTTTGGGCTTTCTGGGTTTTTTTGCTTGACCCCACTCCCTAGTGTGTACGACCCCATGGTGACTTCTCTGTACATATATTACATTCAGACCAGAGCATGTTTCTTTAGTTCGCAGGTGAGATGCAGACTCCGCAGTGTGCCCACTCTGATCCGACAAATCAGACCTGCCATATAAAACATTCAGTTTCCATCAAACATTATGAAATGAAGAAAGAATATAGTAATTTTGTCTGAGATCCCCACCACATGCTGCAAGCCTCTTTGATTGTAAACCTATGTGAATGAAAGGTTTCCACTTTTCAGTCCCTCATGGACGTAGTCAGTGAGCACATCAATCCCAACCTATCTCATCTGGGAGTGCCAATGTCGATTGAAGGAAACTTTTTTCTATTTTCGTAATATGAAGGTATCACTGTACTCACAGCGAACACCAGTATAGCCAGGTGCATTGAGTCTGGAGAGTAAAACACATTCTTGAGCTATGGCTGATGGAGTCATGGTGGACTGTATCGCTGCGGGTACGCTGGCAAAACAGCACGTCCACTGAAATAGCTGTATAGTGAACAATGGTGTATATTCGAACCAGTTTGTGTACGTAGGAATTCTCCATAGCCTAGCCAGTGTTGAAGTGACATGGACCGTAACTCCAGGAACATGAGGAAAAAGCAGGCCTTTGATTTCCCTCGAGAGTGTGTGTGTGCGAGTGTGAAGGGGCGTTTTATTTGTGCTGCTTCCCATTGGATATTCAACATTTATGGGCCATTCAGTGCAAAGTTTTCCAGTATATACCAGTGCTGTATTAGGAACAAAAAAAAAGTTTCGTTGGAAAATATATAAGTTTGTGTGCAACACAAGAGGCAAAAAAAAAAAAAAATTGAAAGCAAAAAAAGTAATACAAGCGGACAAGAAATTATTTGTGGGCAGTCGAGGACAAACAAACAATTTTATTTTTAGGCCTTTTAGAGGGAGTAGTTAAATATTGCATTACATGGGAAATGAAAATGGGAAAGTTTTACGTGTGCATAGTCATCTGTGGTGTTGAAGATTGCATGTACTGTACAAGATAAAGTTTAACCATCCAAGTTAACAGGTTTCTTAAAAACCATTTTGTGTGCCACAATTCACATGTGTGGCTATATTTTGATAGTTGTGCATGTATCAGTGAAGGCTGCCCCCATGTAGAACACCAAGAGACTTAGAAGTTTTGCTGGTCTAATGTTGTTGGCTTCATGCACTGTGTTGTAAAGGTGCTGCACAGTGAAATGGGCTAAGCAAAGACCCTGGTGACACTTCAACAATGCTACTAATGTTATGCAAACATTTTTAATGAGCAGTTCAAAACACAACCCATTGGAAAACCAAAATGTTTAAATTGTTAAATTGCAGCAAAAAATCGGTCTGATTGCTTCATAATCAATGTTGCAGCTTTACCCAATCTAAGAAAGGTGTTTATGGTACAAACGTAAGGGGATGAATGTGTTGTCTAATGTATGTTGTCGGCTGTTGGGACTGGCAGAGGGGGAAGGAGAGGTAATTTCCCTCTACCTTACCCATGCCCAGTCCTCCCCTCAAAAAATTCTCAAATCATGGTCCAACTGTAGGTTAATTACTTGTAAGTTCAATATTGTGTACAGAGTATATCAGTTTACTTACCCCTCTCCCTTCTCCCTTCTCAATCTCTTTTTCCCCTATGTGACCTCTTTCTGCCTTTTTGACAGCTGCCAATGGTATGTTGCCTGGAACACAACATAAGTGAGGGGTTTAGTGTTATGGGTATTTTGTATGCCAGTTTAATAATGGTACATTTTTTTTTTCAATCCATAGGTCAGTTGATACTGTGGGAACTAATATTGTATGGGACTGAGGTCCACCCTCTTCAGAAACATTCAGGACCACAGGAATGCCCCCCATCAAATTTCCTTGGAACTAGTGTAACGGACAACAAGACCATCCTCCTCGAGTGTTTGCCGTGCCATACATCTTGTAAAAGTTGTTTTGGATCAAATGACAACCAGTGTATTGAATGCCAGTTCAATTTTCAAAAACGAGACACTTACTGCATCCAGAATGTTTCTTTGCTCAAAAATAGTCCCGTAATTCTTATAGCTGCGGTCACAGGGGTAGCCCTTTTGTTACTTCTGGTAGTACTGGTAGGTGTTTTCGTTTATACAGGGATACTTTATCCTTCTAGGAACCCTGTTGTCACACAGGAATATTCTAAACTTTTGGAAGAAGATTTTGACTCCAGCGATGGTGAAGAAACTTTATCAGAGGTTGCAGAGTACCAGGACCACCCACAAGAAACCAAACCACCCCCACCCATTACACCACCCACAGCAGAATCAACCAGAGAATCACCAAGTGTAGGCGAGAGCCAGACAACTGCATAAAATGGTTGTCACATAATCTTTTCCATTCCTATTTTCTACAAATGTGAATTTCTGAGATAGGTTAAATCATGTCTCATGCCTCTTTGATTAAACCTAGAGATTCCCATATGGTTAGAATTCTTTTTAGGACCTGCTTTTTTTTTTTTTTACTGACATTTTTTTTTTTAAAGTTTTTTTTTTTTAGTGAAGAAATACAGAACAATTTTTGTAGTCCAGAAGTCTTTCTGTGTACTAAGTTACCATATATGCTGAGACTTCAGGATGGAAGTCAATTTGAAAGAGTGAATGCCATCTCAGTAAGAAGCAGTTATGTGTAAAACATTACTGGAAACATGGCGATGAAGGGACTTCCTAGGCTAGTCCGTGGGAACAAGTTTTTAGCCATTTAATGTAGTGTCAGTCTCAAAGTCTTGTTGGCTGAGGTTATTTATTGTGTTTAAAAATTGTCCCAAAAGAGGTATTTTGAGAACTACACTACATCTAACATAAAATTGACCATAAATGTGAACTGTAAACTGTTCAAGACCTTTTCTTGTACAATAGACTAGCCTAGGAGGTCTTTTAGTCGTGATGGTGCTATTTATGTTTTTCCACCCATACCCATTGTATGGTAAGTTTCAAGATGAACTTTGTACTGGATGGTTTAAAGCAAATTTTTTATTTATACCTGCAAAGCAGGTTTAAAAGGTAGAGATGTGATGAAGTTTAGGTCTTTTGGAAGAAATGAATTCTATAACTTAACAGGGTGGTTATAATAGTGTGTGTAGTTGTTAAAGATATGATCAGTGAGGGTCTTGCAAACTCTTTAGAACTAAAAAATGAGAGTGGTCTATCTGCTTAAACAGGACTTTTGCACAGATTTTACATTGAAAAGTTCAAAAATAATCTTAGGTATAAATCTCAAAACGTTTCGAAGAAAAGTAAACTTTGCTGTATGGGAATTCTTGAATCCAACATCTTTGATCAAAATTGTTCCATCATCCACAGAGGAGATAGTTTGAAAAATTTCATTTTTTGGCCAGAAAAAATGAACTGCACTGTATACTATTTGTGGTTGATAATTGCAGAATTTTCTTGCTGCTAGCAGCAAAGTGTAAACATTGACCTGAAACTTCCTAAATTGACTGATTAAGTGTTTGTTCTTTTATGAATAAGCAAAAAAAACTGTTTTGGTACAAGCATGGCTGCCATTTGGCCATTTTGTTTGCCAAAATTTGCAGATTTCACTTTAATGGCCTTTTAGGAATAAAAAGAGGGTGCCTAGTAGTAAAAAATCCTTATGCTGTAATGGTTTAGGGGTAGGAGATGTTGCACTTTGCTGTATTTTTTGAAGTTTGGCAATAAAGTGTCTGTTAAATTTGGCAGGACTAACTATCAAAGGTTTAGAGAGGTGTTCGTAACTTCATGAAGAGGTGCAAGCAGACATGTATAAGTGTCAGTGATACATATATCAAGTCCCTCCAACTTGAGGGTAGGTTTCATGTCCACTAGAATTTTGGGGTCAGTGAGTTGCAGGACCAATATTAGCTCAATGGAGCCAGTAACACTATTTTTGACAATCTGTGGTACTTAGTAAAGTAAGTTCTGTGTCTGTGTGTGTGTGTGTGCATGTGTGTGTTGTGTTTGGTATACTTAGGGAGGTGCAACTTGATGGGAGATACAACTGAAAGTCAAATATGCCTACCCTTTAACATTTTAATGAGCATGATAACAAAAATGAGTTGTGGATGATAAGACATCCAAGGGTGTATTTCATATTGATGAGTAAGCAAGATAAAGAAACAACAGAACCTTTGTTTACATTGAAATTTTCATCCGCATCTCAGAGAATCCCCAAGAGCAATGTGGAAGCTATATCTATTTTTACCACAAACCTGTCTTGGAAGCAGGGAACAATTGTTGCTCCTCCCATCAAAAACGCCTACTTTATTGTGTACCTACATTTAAATTACAAAAAATATAATGTTTCCTATGTCTTGTTAGGATGGAAGCTTTTTTGAGTAATTTTGTGCAATTTTTAGTGTCATAAAAGTGATTGATATTGGAGGTAATTTGGGAGAAATATTTCAAGACCTAGTTGTAAGTAAAGAAGTTTCCTCACAAGTGTGTTGTTTGTCCTCATGAAGCTACTTGTAATACTTGTAACAATACCATAAAAGAGATAATTTACTTGTATAGTCTTCTTTAAAATTTTCCAATATCATTTAATGGTTTACCCTTTGTTAGTTATGTTGCTAGATATTCTGACCGATTCCTTTCTGGTTACCCTTGTGGATATCAGTGCAGTTTGCAAAAATGACATTGTGTTTGTGTAGAGGGTACTGTATTTTGTATAGATTTCTGTTCACTGAGTAGGGGAAAATAACGTTTTCTGTGAGGTTGAAACATAGGTGTGGAAAAATGGTTCTTCTCTGTAGCTGGGAATTTGGAAATCATGTAAATATACATCTTTTGGTTATTAATTTGGTTCCTTTTTTTCCATTTTCTTCTGTAGTCAGAGCTTTTTACTGTTTATCAAGCTAAATTATCAAAGTGAGACATGCATAAAGGAAAATTTATCATATGGAATAAGTTTAGGGAGAACTTTCTTTCATAACTTTCATACAAATAATCTAATAGTTAGCAATGAAAAGAGTAAAAATGAGCAAATTGTTAAAAAATTGCAAGAAAAGAATTGTTTATTTTTTTAAGAAAACTAGATCAGAAGCTGCAGGAAAATTTATTTAAAGCTGCAGTGTTTATGAAGTTAAAAAAACTGTAAAATATAATTTAGTGGAAGACAGAAATTGCTGATATCAGGCCAAAGTGTGAGTTGTGGTTGGAGTTATCTACTTCTTATTACAAGGAGAGGTAAACTTACAACACTTAATCTCTTGAAAGTTTTCAGTGTCATATTATCGGAAATTTTCTTGAAGCTGATGAATTTTTTGTCATTTCAGGAGCATTGGAAATGTAAGTGAGGGGTTCAATACCCCTGTAACCTTTTTTTCAAACTAAGAGATGACTTTTGTAGAAAGCCATTGGATTTCAAGGTACACTGTAGGGGGGGGGGGGACGGTTTTGTGAAAATGAAAATGATGAAAAATGTTTAAAAGTTGTCTTTAATGTGTTTATGATATACTATGAAGTGCTTGTGAATATGATAATGCTGAAATTAGTGCGTATTTAAGGGCATTATCTTGTGGATTGTTACATTCTGTTATGGAGATTAACACATGATAACTGGTATTTGAAGAAGTCTGGCAGCTTAATGTTATCAAGGTGAAAAGTAATGGCTAAGTGGGCCATGGAGTAGAAAATAGGTTTTTGGATCAGCTGTTATAAATTTTTATTAATTCACCAGTAAGCACTACTTATGCCTTGTTTGACAGAAAAGGATATTGTTGTGTATGTTAACATTATTTCCGGTTTGATTGGAAGTTACATAGGCTCACATCCACATTTTGGAATGCCATGTTGCATACACAAGAGCATATTTACTACATATATAGGGGTAAAATGTTTTTCCTTGGAACTAGTTCCCATGGGTGTGACCACGTCAGCTGTTGTATGATAAACAGGGTTACAAAAGAAACGCACATATTCCCAGAGATCAAAGTAAAGACTTACTGCCATGTGATAGGGTTGGTCTTAGGATCGTAAATGATTACTCCAGTGTAAAGGCCAGTTCATTCTCCATAATATCACTATATCCACCTGCAAGGATGATTTGTGGGTCCCACTGTTCAGATAAAATTTGATTCATATGTCAAAATTATTTGCAGAGAGTAAAATAGCTGCAATGAATCAATATTACTGCATTTTTGATAAGGTCGTTAGCCTACCATGCAGCCAATCAGAAAAGTTGCTCTGCAGCTATAGTCTTGCTTTGAGCTTTAAAAGCCCACATCATGTTCAATTGTAAGCTATGTCAGTGAGCTACCCTTAAGGGCAAGGAATTTTGACCTTATGTGCTTCAGATAGCTTTGCAGTGTGTAAAACATTGGAAGTACGAACTGGCCTTTTGCATCAGAAATCTCCCCTGGCTACAGCCTTTTTTTTTTTTTTTTTGCTGTTTTCCTTGCTGGTGCTGGTCACAAGTTTACTATTGGGCCAACCAGGGTTGAGCACACATCACACTGTAATCATGTTAAACACCATAACATCCTGTTTTATTTTGACCTGAATCCAATCCCTGTCCCACAAAGAAGCACACATGATGTAAAAACTGCCAGGTTCTAAAAGCACCTTCTTGTTTAGAGAAATTAAAATTAGTCATTCCAAAAAGAGAAGCTGCTGCCATTTTCCCTAGTTTAAATTTGTTTGTATGCATTATTGAAAGCACATATAAATAGGTTTTTGTCACAGAATTAGTCAGATAAAGGTTTACAATGAAGTGAAGGCCTGACTGCCAGGGGTTTTGGTTTTTTTTTTTCTTTCTCTTTTTTACAATAACAGTGGTACTGTAAACAATGGTATGGGAATATTTGATTTCTATAGATAAAATGAACTGCAAACCCTTGAACAATGGTGCATCTTGCAAATATACTTACATTAACTCATTTTGAGATTTGATTCTCATCTTTCATTCTTTTTTGTTAAGGAGATTGATAAGTAATATTAATAGAGATTTATTTTAGTACTGCTGTAGATAAATTGTGATTCTTGTAGCACTAAGGACTGCTGGTGAATATGTAAGTTATCTGGTTGACAGTTTAGGGTAGGGAGATGTGAATTTTGGCTGTGTAGCTCCCTCTACTTTTGAATATTCGACTTGCAAGAGTCAAGTCTTATTTCTTGTATTGTTCTATAAAAGTGATACTGAGTGTGCTTACATTAAAATCCAGAATTTACTTGTCTGGAAGGTTTCTCAGTACAACTGGCATATTTCTACAGTTTAACTGTTCCCTAAAGCCTAATTTCTTAAAAAGTATAATTCATAGATTCTTGAATGAATCTCATTTATCTATCTCCTATTGCCATAACTTATTCGATTGCTGAAGTAGAACATATTGAAATGTTTTCACTTAAATTGAAAAGGTTAAATGTAAAACATGTTATTGGACTATCTACCACTTTAAATTAAGTGGAATAAACTTCATTTTATATCCCAGCTCACAAATATCCTGTGAAGATGGTAGTTGGACCAATCACATCTTTCAGATTTGCGACATATATTTTTCAAATGTTAGGTACACTCTTAGTGAGACTGGCAATTGTCATGCAGCACAGGGCTGCCATTGTGATTGTACCCACAAAGAATTACCTCTTAGTAACCTAATTTGACTGATAATGGAATTCTCAGTAATCTGTTTTCTGTGTGCTTCTAAAAGGCAACTTTTTCAGGGATTTCTTTGTCTGACAGGAAAGACCCTGAAACTTGAGAGTTATGTTTTATGGAAACACACCCAGTGTTACAGATTGGACCATATAGTACCATACTGTGTCTTCATGAAATATGTTTCTAATTTTGTTTTAATTTTATTGCTTTTGAAAGTTAATTTCCAACTTAAGGTTTGGAAAAAGCATGTAGTTGAATTTATATGATACATCAAGAATAGCATTGACGTGTGCATTCTGGTTGGACTAAAATGAGTTCTAAATATGATATTTCCTAGTTGAACATGCCCCTCTGTACATCCTATGTACAGATGTAGTCCTCACCTGTTTGCAATAAGCACCTGGCAGAAGTTAATAGCACAGTGGAAGAAGCAGCCCTTTTTAGGGGGCGCCCTTGCCATTCCTACTTCCTCTGCCGCGTTTTATGTAGCTTTTCGTCCACAGTATTAGTATAGCATAAATTTATTACACTATGACTATGATATGTTTAAATAAATTTTTCACAGGCTATGGTTGTAAATTTAAAAATGTCATGAAAAGTGATAATGATGAACATACTAGTTGGTCAGTAACAATAAAAAGAATATTGTACGGATTTTATATATATATATATATATTCTCTTTGGAGAAAAATCCATCCTTGGGTTTTTTATTACAAATATTCTGTTTTTTGAACTTAATTCCATTCTCACGTTTCTTTGGTGGAGAGTGGGGGGGTGGGGGGAAGGGGGTTTATTCAGTATTTGGTATTGTCTTTCCTAAATTTTGGCTGTAGATTTTTGCTCACTTCTCTGGGCAGGTATTTACCTCAACTTTCTGGTAGCAATATCTGCAGCTGCGAAGATAAGTGCTAGCTGGCCCCTTTAATTAAGAGTACCTGTTGTATGAGGGACTACTATCTGTTCTGTCCTCTGTTTGTTTCCATGTCTCAATAATGTTTTATATATTAGCTAGTATATTAACACAAGGATTCTTCCATGAGAAATGTTTGTTGAAGGTCACATATTGCCTATGTCCTATTCCTAAGATCAACTTTAAAGTGACAAATGACACTCAAAATTAAGAAATGTTACAGAGAATAATATTTACTTTCAGTATTTGACAAAAAACAAAAAATGAAACAATCACATCTTTTTATTGTTTAAGAGAGCGTTGCATTTCTGCCATTAGCTATTAGGGGATCAATTGGGTTGGAACAATATGTAAAAGAAATTATTATTTGATATTGTCTATTAATTTAAATTGAGTGAAATGTCTGTCCACATTACTGAATTTACTTTTCTGCAGTGGAGAGAGTTTTTGTATGTCAGTTGAGGAATGGGGCCGACTGAACATAAAGTTAATGAAAAGATTATGTAAAGGCTGAAATAAAAAGAAGACCTCCCGTAAATGTTTATTTCTTTCATTTCTGTACCATTCATTCCAAAATATCACCGCTGTCCTATTGTTCCCTTTATTGGAAACATCTTGCCCCTTTGAAGCTGAATTACATCCTTGTCTGGCCCTCGAGGACATCACTGGTTCAAAATCCACATAGCTGGGTACCTGTTAGGCAAGCGAAAACCACTAAAACACATCAAAGGCTGGTAAGTGGGGCTAGAAGGAAGATGCATGAGTATGACATCATTCACCATTTGAATTTGATTGACTCTTCACTTCACAACATCTTGCGTGTGTGTGTGTGTGGGGGGGGGGGGGCGGGACATTCAGAATGTTTGTTCTTTCAAAGGCGATTTACATGTATGCACATACTGAAAGAATCACATCGAAATTGTTTATCTTACTATGATTCTGTGACATCAAGTTAGACTTACTTTTAAGTCCTCTTTTTGTTTTTTTTTTTTGTTTTTTGTTTTGTTTTGTTTTGTTTTTTTTTATTTTAGGGGGGGGTATCTAGTACCTCTCACTCATAAAGTTTTCACCAAAGCTGCCAAATCATGTGATAATACTGTGTTTCATAAAGTATTTACGGTTTGATGTGTATTCTGGATCCCCCTCCCACCCCCAATAGTGAGGCGGCCCGAAGTGAACACAATACTTCACATTGTGCTTCAATCGGAACGGGTCCGAAAAGCCAGGATTTAAAACTAATGTGACACAATGCCTGTTTCTGGTAAATCGTAACTTCTTTCTCGGGTAATGCTCAAATTTCCGTTCATTATCATGCGTGGCTAACAACTGTACGGACAATATTGCCCGAAATTTTTCTCACGAAAACTATATTTGAGAAAATCTGGGCATTAAATTTATGGGAAAATGTCATTCTGGAATATTTCTATGAAAGTCTTTCCAGTTTTACTTGTGCATGTGAAGGTACAGTAACTTATTCAAATATGTTAGTTATTTTTTCGGCGCCGTTTGTTTATTACCACGTGCTTCAGCCAGGGGCGTAGCTAAAGGATGACATTTTTAGGGGGCTAGGTATCAAATGGGGGTCACGGCATTGATCGCCGTCTTGGGAGTGAGTCTAAGGGGAGGTATCCCCCTCCTCTCTGAGAAAATTCCGAATGGTTAGGTGTCCTTGGATCAGTTTCAGTTTCACAAAACCTTATTTCAGCTTCAGTCCATTGAACGATGAAGAAGATGAATTTACAGAATATGAAAATAGGAAGAGACCGAGGAGTGATTGCAAGAAGCTTGGTAAAGATTATAGGGGAAATCGCCCCAAAACATTAGAACAAATACAAGAAAAAGGAACAAGGTTGACAAAACAAGAAACTATAAAAAGCGAAGATTTAAGAAACCTATGTAACTATCATTACTGTACATAAATAAGATATTTCTTATGCTTTTAAAAGTATTTGATTGCATACACTTTCTTATTTTATCAGGGAGAGATTTACAAACTTTAATTCCCATGTACCTAATCTGAGTTGGGAAGACTTAAGTCTAAGAAAGGGGACAGAAATATTACTCGAGAAGCGTGTATGATAAAGATGAGTTTCCACACATAAGTGGAATTACCTTTTAAAGATAAAAGGGCAAATGCCATGAACCCAGATGAACATAAACATACCAGTGAAATAACGATTAAGATTGTAAACAGAAAGAGTTTTAAACTTAACAAATAAAGGAGGGGTAATATGCAGACGATGCTTGTTGAAGATAATACGTATACATCTCTTTTGAAGAATAAAGAGTGGCTGGATCCTAGTCGGTAGAGCACCGCCCCAAACAACATTACAATAGGATAAGGGAGGATCAGTGTGTTATACAACATGAAGAGAATATGTCTTGGTAGAAGATGACGGAGACCACTCAGGATACCAACACCCTCAGACACTTCATCGTTGATGTAAATAATATATTCTTTCCAAGAGAGATGTTGGTCAATAACAACTCCAAGGAACTTAAAGTCTAACTTAAGCGCTACAGAGCTCAATATGATCGAGATTAGCATGAAATGGGTTAGAGGGGGATCTTAAAATTACAGAGATGGTCTTCTCGACATTAATGTGATAACATGTTACCACAAAACCAATTGCGGACAATCACAAATTCATTCTGAACAGTTTCAACTAACATACCTAGGTCAGGACTTGAAAAGATTCGTGTCATTAGCATTTGAAATTATGTGAAGTCTGTTGTTGGCTTTATACAGATCATTAACATTAATGATGAAGAGAAGCGGGCCTATAGAATCGAGCCTGGGGGACACCACAGGTAATAGGCTTGGGATTGGAATTAACATCGTTGGTTGTAACAAATTAATGTCTCTTAGAAAGGTAACTTCTAAACCAGCTAAGAGCCCTCCCTCTAATTTCGTAATACTTAAGTTTACTTTGTAAAATTGTATGATCACGAGTGTCAAATGCCTTGGAGAGATCAAGGAATGTACCAGAGACTATGATTTTCCTAAAAGGCATTAATTACAATATCAGAGAAATGAATAAGGGCATGGGATGAAGAGCGACCAGGAAGAAAACCAAACTGATAGTCATAAATACAACTGTGGTCAGTTAAAAACTTATGTAATGTAGTGAACATGAGTTTTTCAAGTATCTTAGAGAAACAATGAAAGACAGAGATTGATCTATAATTACTGACATCTTATCACTATTTTTGAAAACTGGGACTACACGAGCAGCTTAGGAACAGTGCCTTGCTCAAGAAAAGGGTTGAAAGCATCAGTAAGAGGAACACAGATATAGGGAGCAACATGTTTTACCACGTTAGGAGAAATGCCATCCGACCCACCTGCAGAAAACAACGTGCAATAAAACTTTATGTTCCTTTAAATCGTTAGGTGGGGTCGTCGCTTTCGTGGGTTTTGCTAGTGTTTTGATTTTTAGTCTTTTTACTCTTGGTCTTAGTGTTTGAATTTTCATTTTTTTTCCATTGTACATACTGCTATAGTCTTTATATTTCTACTGCTTTTATGTGCGAGTATTTCGATTTCCTTTTATGGAGCAATAAAGTGTTACTTTCTCACTCACTCAATCACTCACTCACTCACTCACTTACTCACTCACTCTCTCACTCAGTTACTACTTACATGCACTCGTTAGTCGTTACCCAAAAGTATATTTTTAATGTGGGGCATAAAATTCTCAGTTGGTGACTCCTCTTTGATTGACAACAAAGTTTGAAAATTCAAAAGATACAGAGTAGCTTACATTTCAATCAATGCACAGAGAGAGAATACTGCTTAGATAACACGTTATAGCCTTCTATGTTCACCAGTAGGCTACATGGAAGAGCTACATGTTTCATAGTTATGGGAATTGGAACTGTCCCGGAAGACGAGATTTGCCGGCCCTTTAAGAACGAAAAGTCGTTTCAATGTTATCGTAACATTTTTCCATTTATGCTAATTTTCCTCGGGCGGTCGGATAGCTGATCAGCAAAATTAAAGCCGAAAAAAATTGTATGGAACGCGAAAAGGGAACCGATATTTTGTTGTCTAAATATTTTGTTGTTTAAAGTTTTTTGTTGTCTAAACTCACGTTGTCTAAATTTATTTTGAATAAACTACACACGGACACTAGTTTCAAATTTAAACAACGTGAGTTTGGACAAAAAATAAATGTAAACAACGTGAGTTTGGATAACAAAATAAATTTAGACAACGTGAGTTTTGACAACAACATGAATTTAGACAACGAGATAAGTTTAGACAACGAATATCCGTGCTATTTTCGCGTTCCATACGTCCAGAGTCCTCATTTAAATTCCACTACGTGGAGTAGAACCTCCATAGTGCGGCCAGGGCCAAAATTATTGTATTGTTGACGGTGGGACGGAATTTGATAGCCTTTTTCTATTTGTGACTATACCTGTAGCTTCTGTAAATAATACATTGGTTGCATACAAACAGGTCGGTTACAGACTATACAAGGAATAATGAAAAGCAACATAAATATTAAAGTGTTTCCTTGGTAACACAAATTTATGGATGTGGCGGGACAGAATGATAACCTTCACACAATCTGACAATCAGGAACATGTGACCAGTTTTTAATTATTATCAAAAGTAAAGAGATTTTAGGTAAAATATCAAGATTGGAATGAAGACTTATAATTTCATTACCCATGAACTGAAGAAATTCATGTAAAACATCTGGGGCCCACGCGGACAAGAACAAGGCAGCAGGTTTCAATGTGGGTTTTCTCACTGTGGGTGTTGCAAGGGTTTATCCGGGCCTATAATATAAATGGCCTAAGTGGACTAAAAAGATGGCTCGTAACGGCATCCAGACTAGCTTCTGTTTTTACTGAGGCTACTTCAAAAATTTCGCCCCCTTCAGAAAAATGGACCGTCCACTATTAAAAGGTCTATCCAGGGCATTTTGAAACAAACTTGGACTAACTAGTAGAGAGATTATATACGGCCACTAATTCAACAGGGGAGGTTCTTGAAGTCATTTCTGCTGAACAATCTGACCTTACGTGGCGTTCTAAGCAATGATCTTCCCAGACGGTTCCTGTCCTTCGCTGTCCGTTCGGCCATCGACTTTCTGCCTACGCTTTCCAGCCTGAAATGCTGGGGTAAACGGAGTAATGCTCGCTGCCCGCTGTGTAAAAATAACGAAAATTTATCCCACATTCCCAGTTCCTGTTCAGTGGCTCTAACTCAAGGCAGGTACACGTGGAGACATGATTCGATTCTGAATCATATTGCTCAGTTATTGCGGGCATCCTCCAAAATCCCAATACAAAGGTCTATGTGGACATTAAGGCCATGACCACCTCTGGTCGTACTATACCATGCAACTTACTCCCCCCTTCTCAACGCCCGGATTTGTTTCTGTACAATGAAACCGCAAAAACAGCCATAATTGCCGAACTTTCTGTGTCATTTGAGCAAAATATGAATAAGGCTCACAAGTACAAGCAAAACAAATATGCTGGGCTTCTCTCTCATCTGAATAAGGGTGGGGTAAAA
This sequence comes from Holothuria glaberrima, assembly GCA_009936505.3. Lineage (NCBI taxonomy): Eukaryota > Metazoa > Echinodermata > Holothuroidea > Aspidochirotida > Holothuriidae > Holothuria > Holothuria glaberrima. The sequence continues at coordinate 22,243 of WURT03310901.1, forward strand.
ACTAGTCTCGTGTGTTTCGAAGTTGGTTCAAGGGGTCTTGTTAGTATGGACAATATCTCTCGCATTAGATCCATTTTTACATTTACTAAAGCCACCATCAGTAAACAGGATATCCAAGACATCTCTAGGTTAGTTCTGCTAACTTCATATGGAATCTGAAATTGTAGAAAAGAGCCTGCGTGGGATGACATTGCAAAAATGAAGGTTACTTACGTTTTTTTTGTTAATTTTAATTTTATGTGTTATTGGTTTACCTTGTTTTGTATGTATCTGTCTGTCACACCCTGAGTTGACCCATGCTGGTGGTCTCCACAGGCATGTTGGTCATGTCCTGGGTTTTATGTGTGCATTTTAACGTTGTTTGTTAATAAAGTAATAGAATGTGGACAATTCCATTGAGGCCAAAACGGTATGGGCGAATATGGACCACCTTTTAATGTCATTTTGTAGAACTCTTTGAAACCACGTAAAATTCCATCCGGAAAAGATATACCACGAATCATTAATATTCAACACAAATCCGACTAAAACAAGTCTGAATAACATGCGGTTCAGACGACCAAAATCAATGGGGAATTAGTGTGTGATTTTGCTCGCTCAAAACTTACCTTCTGAAGACATCCCCTTGACTTACTGTGTAAAAAAGTAAGAAAGTTGTAGGACACCGATACAGTTTAAGCTTCGTCGTGCAATAATTTTCATACATTAAAACCAGTCAACAGTCGAGAGATGCCTACAAATAAGCTATGGAATACAGTGAAATTAGATGATGTCTGTCATTGATCACAGGTGTTAGAGAGTGCGTAGGTAGTAGCGTAGGCCTACATATTCGACACCTGCTATGAAGGTAATCTCTTACCCTGCTCACAAGTAGTTGTCTTCCTGATATGGAAACCATACTCCCCAACCTACCAAATACCTATTGGCTAGGTTTCCCCCGATATGGACACCATGTATGGGTCATCCAGTTTTTTGCCCATGTGGTGCCAGTATAGGCCAGCATACAATATCGTCACATGTTCCCGATTTGTACAGTCTTTTACAGGTTAGTCCGCACTGACATGAGATATACATGAATAACTGTCTCATGCTCAGACTGCTCGGAAGGGGACCACATGGGCCAGCTATCCAGGTCTTCGCCTGTGATCGACTTGAGCTTGTGTTTGGCTTACGGTCAGTGAACCCGGTGCCCTCGTAACTGCGGATTCCCGTTAAGCCACAGTTAATTAGAACTATCATTACATAATTATCATAATTACATGATTATCATAATAAGGCCTATAGTTCTAACCACAATTCGCAATGCTGAACATAAAAAAGAAAATAATCCTTTGTGTTATGTATTATTCAATAAATTTACACCTGCGACGTTGATTTCAAAACCTGAATCTGCAGATCATATTATTATAGTCCTAAATAAAATTTGCTGAGCTGCTGGATATAATACATGACTGAGTAGGTCATCAAGTGAATGCAGTTCACCCCTGGATGCTACCCTTGGCAATTCTTTGTAGCTCTATAGACAGGTTATTGTCCCCCGGCGAACATGTATTACTCATGCACCTACAAAGGCCTATTGGATGTTTGCGTATATAATAACACTATCTGTTGTTTAGAAAGAGCAGGTAAATAGCAACTCCCTGGAAAGAGGCTCGCATTCTTTGATATCTGCTGCGAAGGTTAGGCAGACGGCTATTTGAAACGTCTTTTGTCGGCAATTTCACGAGAGCCTATAGCCCAGGCCTTGTTCTGTTTCCAGGGGAAGAATTAATCACGTTGGGTTCCCTAACTTTGCTTCAAATTCTGTGCGTATGTACACGGTGAGTTCAATTTTTGAACTACTAATGCAGCATTTTTTTCTTTTTAATATGTCTTTCTCGTTATTTCCATGTTTCTAAACTGAAGAGTAGTGCCTAGATAATGTATTGATAGCCCACAGCTCCAAATTAGAATTTCTGTTACTTATATTGGAAGGGTTACTGTTCCCTTAGTCACATGATAAAAGAGGATTAGTCTTCATTTTGGCAGACAAGATTTTCAGTGATTATTACTCGAGTTATCTCACTGCTTGTCAAGATATGTAAGACATACAGAACATCAAAATGTGTTTCAGATAGTCCAAGTTCAATTTGCACACTTTACTTCTCATTTTCTTGGCATCTTCGTATAAAACTGGTCAATTTTGGGTACTCCTACAAGAAAATGCAACGGCCTTGCTTGCTTTTTATTTCACTCCACCGAAGAAGATCGAATAGCTAACCGAAAGCTTTGGCAAATCTGTTTACGTTTCATCTTTTGCCTAGGAGTTGGCAACCACCAATTCCTACACACTTGCTATTATCATCTCTTTTGGAGTTTCCTGTGAATCCGTCATGGATCGTACTGGCATCTAAGAATATCGTTGGCTACCACCCATTAACACAGTTGTCTGTAGTGTGTGTATGATTGGACTCTACTACATCTTGAGAGAGG
>WURT03311122.1:0-24709 GCA_009936505.3 Holothuria glaberrima
CGTTACGGTAAGATGACTTTACCTGCATTTATTAGGTTCAACCATTTTGTCGTTATTTTTACTCTTCTGTCGGACTCCCTCATCCTTTTCGAAGTATACATTTAAAACATGAAATGGAAAAAAAAAGCATTTTTAATCTTCTTCATTTATTTTATGTAGAAAATGAGTACATAGTTATTTGCCCTCTTTCCCAAAGTTGCCCTCTTTCCCAAAGTACGTCTGGTACGCCGCTTTAAACATGTCTGTGCTTGTATTAGCAAAAAATAAAGAAATGCAAGGAAAATTACAGAAAAACGTGGTCAGTTTCATATTTATCGCAAGTTATAATAATTTGACTCTACAATTCGTCTTACTTTTTGAGGGGGTAATGGGGCCTAAAACCATTAGGAGGGGACTTTACCCCTGCCCCTCTTTGGATACGCTCCTAATTTGTGACATTCTATAACTTCTTTTGATTTTCCGGTATTGCGGGAGTATGGTAAAAACAGAAATGGGATATTTGCTTGTGTTTCCCTAAATGTTAAAAGTTTTCCTTTCGACTACAATGTGGACTACACCGTGTAGGAAACATGTGTTACGTTCAAGGATCATGAGCAAAAAGGTTAAGTTATACAGAGGGGCTTATTTCGGTGTTTTAGGACAATCACCCACCTAAACAAGTTAACCGGGGCTATTTGTGGGCAAAAGCTGCTGATTTAATGCTTTCTGGCTGTTATGTATTGGGAAGGAGGGAGATGTTCTGTAACATTAGGTATATTTTCGCCCTCTTCAACCCATTTATGGTGCAATTTACCTTCCGGAGCGGATCTTCTATCGCCCATTCTGTATTACATACGCTAGTCATGAACGACGGGAGGCTAAATGAATGATGATTCAATATTTTAAACACGTCCCACGGAGTGTGAAATTTTTTAATTCAGAATCCCTTCCTGTGTCTTAAATCTTGAGTGCCCTCGTCAAAAATGTAAGCGTATTCATAAAATTTCACAAAGAACGTCTGCAGAATATTTTACGAAAGATGACAGGAATTCTTAAGATTTTTATTCAAAGTAGTCTCTACTCTCACGCGTATGTGAACCTGGCCTTTATAATTTTATCATATTTGGGAAAAGTTTTTTCCGGAGTTTTACAAGGTATACCAGCTGTGTCTTTCAAATTCAAGCAATGGTGTTAGTCACCAGTGCCATTCATGTAGGTCATGAATATTCAAACTTGGATAATAAACACTATAGGTGGTAGGAAAAAGCGCCCCAAAGCATCGTCAATGTTGGTTTAATTTTCGTTGCATTGACTACAACCACCATTTGTTAAAAATTTAATGAGAAAAATAAATCTTAAGTTAAAGCCCGGGTGGCTGAAACTGGATTGGAAGTTAAAGAACAGGGGAAACTGTTTCCCTTAGCAATAGATATCCATTTTATGTTACAGTGGATCGTTCATGTAGCTTTTCGGCCTTTGGACTTTGATCATGCGCAGCGTTTTTGTATCCATGTGTGCAAAACTTTCAACGCAAAAGTTGGAGTATGGAAGTACAACCGCACTGCTGAAGGCTCAAGAATTTGTCACAATTAATACTGTTTCACCATGGGAGTACTTGTATCACCTCTACGGCCCTACCACGACTTTAAATGTTTGGTAGTTGTTTGATGTTCATTTCCGGTTTGGCCTTTAAGACTTTGAATGCAAAAGTACGTTTCAGATATTGAAGATTCGGAATTTCAGATGTTAGACAGATCAAGATCAAGCACGTAGGCAGAGGAGAACGGGGGAGGGGGAAGGTACAGGGCGGCTCCTGGCACTTAAATTTTTGCGTCCATAGAAAATTAAAGTAACCATTGCCTGAAGACATTTCAGTGTATCTCGCCCCCGCCCGCCCCGTTAAATATTTCGTCTCGTGGCAACTATTTCTCGTCTTACGTACCTTGTCGGGCTACGGGATTGATCGGTATATTTCTTAACCTACCGCGGTACCCTCTCATTAGGCTAGTAGCCAGAGAAGGTGCTGGAGGGGGATAGCTTCCAGTGGGAGTAAAAAAGAAAACAACGCGCATTCGTACTTGTGCTCACAACCAGAGATACTACATTTGTATAGGTAGATATGACAAATTGTACTCAAAAGAGGTCAGGCTCGCGGAACATTTCGACGGTCTCAAGCGGGCCCGTAGCCACATTTACTGAGGGGGGCAAGTGTGATTGAATGGGCATAAAATTTTCTCCTAATTTCCGGTGTACTAATTATTATGCAGTTTCAATTTTATGTGGTGTCGCACAAATATTTTCGGTGGGGTATTGCTCCAAAATGCCCCCCCCCCCAACCGTGGCTACGGACCCGGTCTCAAGTCAGGAATAATAGCAAAACCCATCAAATGTGAATATTATTCTTAACTTTTACTGTTACTTATTCTATATTTTCTCTACCGGCATTAATCATGACTTTTACTCAAAGTCGTTTCCCTGTGAATTGAGTGATTACAACGATTTCCCTATGATTGCTTGCTCAGGCAGGTTTTTTTTTCTTGAAGTAGGTTATTTGTTGAGCAATTTCTACCAACAGTGATTCGCAGCAGCATTTGTAAAGTCTTTTCGTCGTATTAACAAGTCTACATATACCATTAACAATATTCCAGGAAATAGTCCATGGAAAGGATATGGTGTACCCCCTCACCACCTCAATATGGTGTACCCCTCCCCCACCTCAGCCCCCACCTATAGACCCTTTTGGAAGGGATATGTTTCATTAAATATGTTTGACTGCATCACCGTCATAGGAGGCAGTTGCCCAAAGTGATAAACTTAATTTGGCCCACTTAAACTCCTTTTGTCACATTTCTAGAGGTCTTGTTTCTTTCAGTGGCGGCTGCAAAGACAGGACAATTGGACGCCAAGTTTCATATTACCCCCCCCCCAAACCTTCAGCTGATATGCTTTAGTAACCCACAAAAAACAGCAATTTCTTCTTTCCTTAACCTTCCTCTCTCCTCTTTTCCAAATCATTGTGCCACCACGAGTGCCTGTACGTAAATTTTGACTGTTTGACACCTACACAAAGTAACAGCCATTGCCGTTTGTCTCTAAGTATGTTTTAATTCAAATAATAACCAGAACTAAAACTTTCTAAAAATTATCGTTCGTAGAAGTAAAAAATCCTCCTGTCGTAGTCTCACCTATTGTGCCACGCAACCGTCCCCCTCCCCCCCCCCACACACAATTTTCCAATAATTTGACTTCAAAATTGAAGCCCACATCAAAGTAATTCGTTTTTTTCAATTTTCCAATACCTGCCTTAAGCAACTTCGAAAAACCCATCAGGATTATAATGGCCATAGTTGCCAACTTGAAGTGTTAGGCTACATGCTAAATGCATTTCAACCAGTTTTTAGAATCCCCGGGAAAATCGGGATGGTTTGACCTTAAGAGGAGTAAATGCCCTTCCAAATACGTTTTGAGGAATCTGTCTAAAACATTCTCATGGCATCTTTCAATTGCCATCATGAAACATAGTATCGAGGGCAGTGTCTTAGCCAGCCCCTATTTGTGAGACAATGTCGCATAAACGGCGATAAATGTCGCACAAAAAAATCTAACAAGCAAATTCGACGCGGGTGTAAATTCTGACAGAATCAGCCTCACCAGAATAATTTTGCCAGTTCCTTGCTACCAGCATATCATATTTGTCTGCTTTAATCCGACAGGACTTCCTAATTCATAAGCCCTCATTGTAACCTTCGAGCGCCACTACCCTACTTTCATCTCGAAGATCAGAGAGTAGACAGATAACGTCCGTGGGGCCGGCCGGGCTCCTCATTAGGGCAGAAATCTACTCAATTATTGCACCATTTGAGATCTAGGCACCTTTCAAATTCCAAAACTTTTCCGAAGGGGAAGGGGGACACAACCTCCCCTTTGACCCCTCCCCAAGCCTCAGATCAGTAAACGTCGCACTTAGAAAACGTTCTAGCTAAAACACTGGTCGAAGTATTATCGGGAATAATTGTTTGCCTCCCCTCCCCCTTTCAACGATACTTTCGAAACGTTTCTATGATGGGGTGGGGGTTGCTAAGACCCTAAAGGTTCTGGATTTCGGCATTTTCTAAAGTAAATTTTGGCCGTTCTCGGGCAGAGCTAGTAGTAACGTTTGGAAGAAAGACTTCCAACTGAAAATTATTGGGTATTCACCCACTAGTTACCCTCCCCCACCCGGGCCTTTCCAATAGACTTATCAAATGTAAGCACATACTGGAACACGAATAATCGTTGGTAGACTTATATCAAGAGGTGTTACCTTCAGGCCGTCTCCTTTGGTTAAAATTGTGGAATTACAAAAATCTTTTGAAAAGGTGTAATTGGTTAGCAATTGATGACGTATAAACAAGTCGCTAATTTCTTAAATGAATGACCTTCCATTATCCATCAAACAGGGCATGAGTTATCGATCAAAGTCATTTAAAATGAAACAGAATTTTAAACATCTTCTAAAAATATACTTGGTTTCCCTTTAAAAACAGTAAAAAGATCTTTACGAAAAGCTCTAATTGTCAAATGTCACTCGTTCATCACCGCTGATTGGTATCCTGTGCTGGCTTTAATCTCATCACTTGTAGGAGAAACAATTTAAGCAAATACATTGATGAAGGAGGCGTTCCATCATCCTATTCATCCGTGATACCTCGGTAGATCGTACCGACAGGGACCGACCGTTGCATTAAAGGTATCGATTAAACAAGTACAACCTGCGAGAGAGCAGTACAGCCTCCTATCTGAGGCATCACGCCTTTATAAAACGAGTCAATTACACGGGCATCATTAAATGGCGATTTCGTGTATAATTTGCCTCCAAGGGATTGACTAAGAGGGAATGCTCAGCACGAACCGATGCTAAGAGAAGGCAGTCTTTGTGGAAAGTTAATCTCGTTCATTTAAAGGTGAGTGACAAAGACATGATAAAATATATTAAGATTTTTTACTTCCAAAAAGTGATTAAAATGATGTAATCTGCTAACTTGCAACCACAGAAAAGTATTGCTAAAAGGCTGCCTGTTAAACTTTTCACTTGACAACCTTTTGGAGGTTTTACATACAGTGTTCACACTATCAGCCCATACAATTCAATTTTACAGTTTTCATACAGCAGGGCTCAGTTTACCGCCCGAGCCTGGTCTCGTACTCAATTCCGGAACGGGAATTGGCCCGGAAGTCAGTCACATATATGATGCATCAAACCAATAGTCTGAATAAATATCAAAGAAAGTCTCAGCACTGTCTGAAACAGGGCCGGTGGTGGTTGTCTGTCTCATGAGAGGGAAGGGTGTGAGTTAGCAAATCCCCACAGAGGGGGTATGGTAGGCTATAATGAGCAACCCACGCATGGAAGTATAGTCCGGTGACGGTTCCATATGTTTCCTGAAATCCATTCAGAGTAAATTTGCCTGAGTTTTTTTTTATGCTTTATTGATCGGCTTCCTCGAACGCCACTCCTTACGTGACGTGGAATATCCCCTCCTTCGCCCATTCAACCGGTGCCACACTGCAATAAATTTTAATTATAGGACGCCTCTCAAAAGGAATGGGCACAAACACTATGTTTCTTACAACCCCCTTTCCTGGTTGTACAATGGACAATACAACGACGGTTATAAAACTGATCTCGTGACAAAAACCATCTGAATAAGTGAGATAGGGAAAAACATATTAAAAGCCAAAGTTTAGACATGGCAAACTATGACGAAGTCATGGCCTTCTTTACATAGTTTGCCTGCAAGGATTCTAGAATCAACACATGCATGTTTTTCTTTCCGCAGTTAAACACTCAAGGTGAAGTGTCTTTGGTGTCCGTCCTCCACTTCCTTCCGTCAATATTTAAAGGCATGTATTTTAGCTGGTTTTGAACGTCGGGTAGCAAGGCATTGAAAGAGCCATTGTCGGTGTAGGAAATATTTTAGGTGAACTTTTATGTACACGCTGCCCGCCAACTGATGTGGAGCTCAGCTAGGATAATGTTTTGTAGTTTGAAATTTTCATCCCCAATTTGACAACGAATCCTAGTGTCACACTTCTTGAGAACATCAGGTTACGAACAAAATATAGAAACGACCTTTCCAGTCTGCATCCGTGTCACTTTCGGACTCAGCCACACTGGGATAGGAACAGTGCCCCAAATTTAACTTGGTTGTCTTATAATAGTGACCTATATCTACTTCAAAAAGTATTTTATTTGCCCTATGTTAAAGCATTCCAAGATTAAAAATTAGACAATCAATTATGGTTTATGTTGGAAAATATTCAATCTCACTGGCATGAAGTTGATTTCTCTACGGCATTCGAGTTTATTTATCTGGCCGTCACAATCCCCTAAAGGGGTAGTCGGTTGTCGCCATACTACCCTCCACAAGTACACTTGCTCCAGTTAGATTCCTCTAAAGAACTACCACAGGCCATGACACAGGTCACAGTGTGGCCCTTTGACGTGACCATGCACCTTCCCCTCCTTTTAACCCCTCCCCTGGGGGCGAATCCCATTTAAATAGTCTTTTCACAGTTTACCCCTTCGTTTTTCGTTTTCCTTTTCCTAAAATGTCCACTGAAGAAGATTATTTTCTCAACTCAATTCCTTGCAGTCATGGTCGTGACAACGCACTCATAAAGAGATATTTCCATCGGTCCCCAAAAATTTATCGAGAAAAACTTGATGAAACTTCAACGTCGCTTTAGCTGTTAGTAGACAACTCACCTTACGCACTTCTTATATTCACACGTTGCCCCAAGATACAAGGGTAGTTTTAGCCTCTTTCTACCCGAAGCGATTCATTTCTAATTTGCAAGAGCACGCCAAAAATTACCAGAAGAGCCAAGCTTTCGTTCCAGGTACCCATCTTAACTAGGTGACAGATTATTTTCCAATGCAATCCCAGTATTCAAGGTTTTTTCGTTTCAAGTCACGAGCGTCAATGATGTTTCCTTATGCAGTAAAATGATTTTGTTTTAAACAATAGCAAGCAAGGGTGAAATGTTCAACATTCACCAACGGCAAGATTGACATTCAATGTTAATGATCACACACACAGTACACTTGAATCGGATTCACGAGATTGTATTCACTCTGATATAAAATCTGTCCATGGAGGACATAGCTTATTGGAAAAAAGTGAAGTTGTTAAACCCATGAGTTAATCAAACCTATCTGAAGATCGAAAACAACTCTACAACTCTGCACCATTATTTATCTTATTTTTCTATTTCGACTCATTTCACTCTTTTCAAAGATTAATGCTTTCAATCACCCGTGGGAATACTCCCGTCCGTTGACCGTGGAGAGGTTTTACCATTCGTATATTGTACACGTCTTGTGATGTGTAATTTACAAAGTTGGTTATATGATTTAACAAGCTTAAGAAACGTAGAAAATAGCCACAGTTCTGATCAAAATACATCACATATTAATTACCAAGCTTTACTGTATGGTTTATTGTTAAACTTACAACGTAAAAATACTTCAGTTAAATATGCAAATATATGACATCAAAGGAGGAACGAAAAAGATATATCTGAGGGAGTCGTATGCTTTACTTCAGTCTTCAGGAACAGTTACATATTGATATGCACCGAAGGTTTTATTGAAAGTAAAATTATTCACTTCTTTAAATATCAGAATTACTCACCAACCTGTAAATTACAGCAGCAAATCATTTAGAAATAATCAACATTGGGTTAACAACATATATCCAACACGATGCAACAACTCTGTATCATTAAATTTGTATAACTTAGGAGTTACTTTAGAAATGGTCGAACTTTGAGGAGGTATTTAGAGCCTGGTAGAAGATAATGAAATAATTATTACGGTTCTTTGATGATGAGGTTTTGCTAAGTACATGTTAATTAAGGACTGCCTCTCAATCCCTTAAAGGAATTTTTATTTTACAACAAAGTGAGTGAGAGAAATTTTGTTCCGTATCATCATGTGCAATAATCTAAGTGTAAAACATAAAGAGGGAACTTACTAGGGTCCTGCGGTAAAGGATATATATCGATATATCGTCTCCTGAAGTCCATATCCCGATAAACGATAGAAAATTCTCCTTATCACGATTGACGATATAAAAAAATAATTGCTTAATCGATAGATCAAAAGGGTAGCTTCGACATTTTGGGGACTGAAATTTCGATAATGTAAATTTAGAAGATGAAAAAGTGTTTATAATTTCAGTATTCATTCATCAATTTCGTAATTATTTAAAAGATTAGGTATAAAATTGTTTAGGTATATTTCAGGCACATTTAGCCTTGTCTACAACTGGTTAATCCGGTTTGGCGATATATAGATATATCGCAAAATTTTTGGGGATTTTACCGCGATATATCGATATGATTTTTATTCATACCGCCCGACCCTAGAACTTATTGAAATATGTCAAAGAAAGTAGTTTTCAAGTTTTTGAAAAGCTTGAATATTGCATGGAGTCTGATGGGGTAACTGAATAATATAGTCAAACTTACTTACCCCTTTTCACACATACTCTTTTGGCGCTGTATTTCCTTGTATTAAATTCAAATTTTCAATCGGTAAGCTGCATAATTTGTCTGCTTGGCTTCCCATTTTAATACTTCGGACATATGCATGTGATGTAAAACTTCCTGTTTGTTTTTTAACAAAATGTTTTTTATAACCGAGACATATTGAGACATCCTTGAAATGAAGTAACAAAATACTTAATTCTTAGAGGTTGAAGACGGACAGGTCTGAAAAATCACACCTGCCAGAAGGAACCGAACGAAAAAATACAGTTGCATTGAAGTTGTTATGCAAAAGGTCTATAGTCCATTATATACTCCTTAGCCAAACGAGGTGATGTAAGGGAGAGAACTCTCATATGGCGAGATATTTTCCCGGAGTAGGGGGGGGGGCAAGATATGTTCAAAAGTTAATTTAATAATTTTGTTGTGAAAAAATTCCCCGGTGGGTTAAGATTTTCCAAGGAAACGGCTCTCCCATCCCCACCCCCTTAATACTAGAAATGAAAGCTGATAGAACAGTTAAGACTTGTTGCAGGGTATTTCTTTCTCTATTTTTTCTACTCCTTTTCCATAGCCGTACTAAGCGGGAGCAGCAGTGGCAATTGCCCCCCCCCCACTCCCCCGTTGTTTTCATCAGGATCTGTGTACATTTCCTAGATTCTAAAAGAACGTTTGTTTAGATGAACTTTTAGTGACATTTCCGGCAATATGGAAACTTTTTTGGCAAGTTTTTTTTTTTATCAGTACACTAAACCCCACATGGCTCTTTCAGTCTTTGCTATGCCTGTTTTCCCCTGTCTAAAATTCCTGTGTATGGCTTTGTCCCTTCTCCCCCGGCCACCTCATCCTTGTTCTGTTCCCCCACGTATGCTTTTTTCATGTAGTACCGTATGAATTGTCGGATGCAATCTAGTACAGAATCGATAGAAAATAAGATGCGCATGTCTGAAAGGTAAACTTGTTGTACATAGATAAAGGAAAACTGTTCGTGTATATTGTGTATATATTCAAAAGGAAATTTATTTCTTTGTTATGAATACAACACACTAAGAGTGTAAAAGTAATTTATACACAATACCGGTTACAAAGATTCTCAAAAATAGCCTTTGTTTCTTTCTTCACACTGTGTTCTTAGCTTCTTACGTAATATCGAAACAGTTTTACTTTTCACCTACAAAACTAACTATAAAGTGTCATGGTATGACATGTATTAATTTCTTCTCTTAATCAAAGACCTGTCGACGTGATTGGTTTTAGATAAAAGCGACATGGAAAGTTACTTGTGATTATTTCGCGTTCTGGTAAATAGCTTTGGAAAAAAGGGAAATCAAACCGGAAATTACCGAATGATTCCGCAAAAATTAGAAAATCTGTTAATCAGGATAGATTGCCACGATACCGTAGAAATGTTAATAGCTAAGAGAAGACATAAGCGTATAGGAAGTTTGTTTAAAGTGGGGGTTAATGTTATAGGGATCAGTGTCCTGGGGTAGGAGTTTAAGGGGAGGTGTGGAAATTTTTTGACTATTGAAAGTGCCGTAGATGCAAAATGGTGCAATTTTTGACAAACTTCGAAGTAATTTCATCCTATTCAATGCCACATTTTGGAAGCATATGTCATCCAAAGTGGGGCGAAACTATCAGAGTAATAGTGTAGTATATCAGAGTAATAATATAGTAATTGGGACACGATGCATCACAATGTTTTCAGAGTACTTTTTGTCATGGAATTAAATCAAGTCTAATAAGAACGGTGTAGATTGATGAGTAGTAAATAGCTTTTAAGTCATTCTTCCCTACACTTTTGTCAAAATTAAATGCTATTAAGACACTTAAGGTTATTATTTATCATAATATTACAAAATTGACAGAGGTTTGATTTTTGCAACCACAATCGTGATATTGGTCAATGCGGTTACACAAAAGTGAAGGCCGTGTTCCACACTTTATGGGGAGGGGATAAGGGTGCCTCCATACCACCTCACTGCGGGGAAATTAGTTACTATGTAAGTTATAAGTTTTGCTTTAAACTGACATTTAGACTATTTACCTTTACTCGTCTGTCATATTTTAATTTCAAAATTCCCATCGATTAAGGCCAAATGACAAACTATCTTCAGGAATCATTCGGAAGAGTGCAGAGGAAGTTACGTATTTTATTGACAAAGTTCATTCTGTGAAGACATTTTAAAAGGTACAACTTGAATTTTACTAATATACTTTCTAGTCCTAGGGCTGAAATTAATTATTACCGTAGCTGCAACATTCGAGCCCAACGAATTGGTAAAAAAATATCGTTCGTGTGCTTCGTATAGAAATCGCACTTTTAATCAGTAATTGAAACAGCTAGGGTTTAATTAAAAAGTAAATGAAGACTGAACAATTTGCCATTTAAGAACACGCTTGAGTATGTTACTTAATTAGAAAACCTTTTTCTATAATATTAGGATTTTAGCCATGAAAACATTTAGTCGATTAACACAAAGACGATGCAAAGCACCGCTGTTCGGTGGAAACCAGTGAAGCATTGTCATACAGCTGCACAGAGAGGTACCGTTGTTAAATGTACAGCATCATTTTACCGTAGAAGTCGCTCATAGGATATTGTTTACAACCATTACAAAAAAAAGTGTGGCAATTAGTTGCAAATCCGCAGGTTTTCACACGTGTCTGTCATAGATAATCACTGGTATTTTGAGTGAAAGGCCTTGTTTTGCCTTGACATCGACACAGGTTGGCAAATTGCCACACTTTGTCACAGGTTTTACATGCAAAAAGTGTGGCAATTAAAACCGATATTAAAAGTGCATAGAATTTTGAGACAAAAAGCATGAAGGGTGTGTCAAACTGTGTAAAACTTTTGTAAAACCTGTGTCTAGAGGGTTCCAAATGCACCGGTTTAGCACACAAGAACAGACGTGATTTGTTTCCAATTTTACGTGTGATCACGCGCGTGGTTAGAGACCCAGGTTGACGTACATACCTTTCAGTATAGTAAAAGAGTGTTGGGACAGTCTGTCTAAGGTAATGCAATTGTACGTTACCATCGATTATAAAAAGAACGTCTTTTCGTAACGATATCACTATTTGTGTGTTTGAGGAGAAATTTAAGATTTTAAACAGCAGCAATTGCTGGTAGCTTTGAAAATATAATAAAAGCTTTACATCTAAACTACTTACCTCGGTCCTTTCTTTAATGCCAATCTTTTGTCCCTGGTTGCAGGGCTATAACTTTGGATAAACAAATTTGGATTAAACAAAGACTCGATGTGAATGGGCTAATCTTCATATAACATGATGTTATAGGACGAACAGCGTTAAAGTCAACCATTCTATAGGCAAAATGAATCCATGGAATCATGTAAAGTTTTGAAAAAAAAAGTTTACGTCAAGTTTTCTTTACACGTGATATCAATCGTTTTGTTAGTTTTTTTTTCTTTTTTGTACATACCGAAATGTGTGGTCTTGTTTTCCAAAACATACTTCTTAAAGGGAAACATTGTGTTTAAATTTGATCAAAATGGCTCAATTAGAAATTAGCTGTTATCTTTATTAAGCTTTAAAGTCTTGCTAATATTCTGGCAGTACCGGTAGATATTCTTTTCAAAAACATTTCAAGTTAAAAGTTGTACAAAGGCTGTGTCATTTCAAAATGGGTGAACGAATTATTAATGGGCTACAATCAGTTAGTTTCTAAATGGGAAAGCCTTATTAATTGAAAATAAAGTTACCAGCTACCCGAGTTGTAAGCAACTTGAGTCACTCTTTTCTCGGCAAATGAAGTCAAGTATACCTATCTCTATACCAAAGCACAGACTATGTAAATTACCTACATGCATGTTTATCACCAAATTATAACCTTTATATGTCTTTATGCGCTAAAAGTAGTTCGTACCCCCCCAAAAAAATAAACTTTCTCGACTAAGTTAAAGTATTATTTTAGCCTCATATTTCATGACGTCATCAGTGGTATAACAAAAAGCAGGTCACTGGTTGAACCTTATACGCTACTACACATTACTGTGCGGCAAACATTTCATGGTATGCATAGGCGTAGGAAGAGGATTAGCCCTCTTCAAAAAGTGTGGCAGTGGCGGAAGCATGTTTCCATATCCCCTCAACTCAAGGACGAAAACCCTTTCTTTGTTCACATCTGTAAACAAAATGTCAAAAATTTCATTGCAGTAATTTTCCTTAAAGTTTGCCTGATATGTTGCACCAAATTGCATCTGAGGACCCTCAAATATTCCAAAATTGTCCACTCATACCCCCACCAGGGTGGCGGTCCGAACAACGTTCAGCCTCCACCCTTCCCCCAGTGGATAATACCTTCCTAAGTCTATGATGGTATGGATACATGCATTTGGTGTACAGGTCGAACAATTTTCTGTTTCGGCTTAGCCGAATTTGCAAATACTCTGCGACGTCGACAGTCGAGGGGCGATATCGCAGTTAAATATTATACGGCATGTACGGACGAAGTGATGGAGCGTTTAAAACTCCCTACTGACTACGAATCGAGAGATGGTGAGATCTTGCATTGCACCCCATGTGAATTCTGCAATCAATATGACTTGTACTTAAAATAAGAACTTAAAACATAGGAAAGTGTTTTAGCACTGGTAATGCTCGATTAATCTTGTTACTATGATCCGATAAGGGACACTGTTCGTCAATTCTGACGCCGCTTCGTCAGTTTGCATTTTTCACGTTGACTATTCAAGCGCGAGAGACCTTGCTTGGTATCTTGTAAACTGTATCGGTGTACTATTAAGTTTAGGACTATATACCGTTTCCAAATTCTATCACTGCAAGAGTAGGCTTACATTGCTGTCGGTACCTATAAACGTTTTATGAATATTTGGTGGAAAGTTATACGAAAAAGGATTTGCTATTTCCTTGCTATTTCTCTGAAGTTCGTAGTTGACACGAGGGGTCCAAAATTTGATCTATTAGCATGTCTAGGAAAAAATTAAAGTCCACCTCAGTCATTTTCATGTTGTGGGGTTTGTTTACTTTTTATGAAAACAAAAATAAAAAAACATATTGAATTCGAGCACGGACACGGGATAATTAAACTGATACAATTTGGAATGCGGACTTCGAATGCTGGCAAGGTGGAAATCGAAGAGACGTTGGATAAATTGTGTTAAAAACAAGAAAAGCATACATAAATATTAGAAGAAGAGTTCAGAGGATCGACTTAGGAGAGATGACTTGCACTAAAAATAATAAGAGTTATATTGAAATGGCAAATGTCTGATGGGCTTAAGTGCAAAATGGTGGGGCAGGGGGTCATCTAGTTCTCTTGCTTACTATGATTCAATTTCTAAGTCAACCTCTCAGTAGAGATGTTAATCTCAGTTTTATTATTGAACAGGGTCAAGTCAATCATTTCCTTAAGTAATTATCCCCCATGGCGAGTTCTGACTGACCGACTTCGACTATACTGTAACATGTGATGACATTTAATTTAATACATCGGTGAAAAATGAGGGTATGTGTGTTATCTTGTCAATTGTACAATGAAGAAGGTCTACTTTCTACTGAATGTTTTTTGAAGATCTGTAGACATGTAATGTCCAACTGGTCTATAAAAATTCATTTAAAACATTATACTAGTCACATAGATCATCAAATATTGACAGCTTAAAAGAAAATCATTGTTTTTGCTGGCGTCATGAGTAAACACGAGCTAAATATGTCACTTAGAGAGAGGGACTGATGAGATGTATGTGTGGTATCATACCTTTATTCTAATGACAGTTGTACAGCTGGCATGCCAGGCTCAGAAGGTTTATTTTGAAGTTATCACTGTTGACTTATTCGAAAATAACCACATGAGTCACAAGAAGATACTAGTTTGTAATTACTTAACTCTCACCACAGGGGCACGGGGTGAGTAAGTGCCCCCTAAACAAAGCATGGTCTCCAATCATATAAATGACATTTTATAGGAGATTATTATGGTTTAAGTTAAAAGCATTCCCAAATTTGGACGAAATCATCCTACCATCTGATTCTCACAATTATTACACATTACTTATGAAGTTCTTCACACTATTGCAAAATTTCTCCTTAATTATCAAGTATGCATTTCTTGATTACCGTATCTCAAGATTTACCCAATTTACTGTGTCACATGACCACTAGTGGTCATGTAGATTCAAGGTATTCGATCCATCCTGATTGCAAGTTATCGTCAGCCTCGTACGCAGCTTCCTAAATTGAGGAGATTCTAGTTTATGACAAGGCAAAAACGATAAAATGTCACTAATAGGAGGCCATCAGGTGGGGCGTAGAGTATTAAGGCATCTCTTTAGGGTAAAATACCCTTTACATTGCCGGTAACGCGTAAGTTGTTAGCTGCTTCAAAAACTCTATTTTATTTTGTGTTTTCATGTGTCAAAACTTTAACTTCCAAAAAGGATGCAAAAGAAAAAAAAAAAAAAAATTGGTAAAAGCACTGAGGCCTTAACCACCGATGACGGCCGCTGGGAAAGTCCCTTGCTACATGTATGCTTACTCTCTAAAACCATACAGTCGTGCCCGCCGTGTGTGAACTTTTAATGTAAATTACGATAATTATTTAATTCGAAGCTCTATCGATGTCAGGTCAAACTTGAATAGGTTGAAAGTTCAGAAGGTGCCCCCAGCATGTAACAACACAGCATAGAAGCAGTGCAAAGAACTAGAACAAGGAGGTGCAAAAGTCATGTTTTTGCCCGAATTGTGAACCTGGTTGGGAGAACGTTTTAAAGTGTCGTATGCCTATCACCTAAAATGAATATCAAATAGCTGAGTAAAGCCGTAGTTAGACTTATGACTTACCTCTTCGTACAGGTCATGAATGCAGGTGTTCCCCCTTTGGAAAAAAATGTTTCGTAAGGTGCTGAGATCCAAAATAGCGCTTTCATTTCATAGTAGTGTGTTTATATTGAACATGAGTTTTTTTTATGAAAACAGACAGAAAACCAACATTTTAATGGCTCCAATTGGCAAAGGTGAACTTATTGTATCACGGTAAAAGAAACAACAAAATTTTGAAGGCTGGAGCTGACTTGGTATAGAAACATTCATGTTTAGAAACAGATGACGTCACTACTGGTTATCAAATGAGTTGATAACGCGCTTACACTGTCGTCGCAGGGAGTTGTTAGAGAATCCCTGGTCGTCGCAATGCGGAAAAGTAAATTCTGTCGTCTACTTTCTGCGTGCAAACACGCCATCGTTCACATATGCTGAACCTAACATGCACCCACATGTTCTTATGCATGCTCTATGTCAACCGGTACACACGTCAGTGACGTAACAGTGAATGGGCTAATAGTTGAGTGTACTTCGCTGCCCTCCAGAGGTCCCGAATCAAATCAATACCTCCTAAAAATTTTGTGGTGGCTCAAAAACAGCTTGCTCGGCATGATGTGGTTCCGGATTGGCAGACACATAAGGTTGTACTATTCAGGTCTTTGGCCCGGTTCAGGTGTCGAACAGTGATGTCGGGCAAAGATTCTCCATCCCTCTCAGCCTTTGAAAAAGTAGCTCAGCATTGGGTATGCACTCTGTCCGTCACATGGGGATGCTAAATGGCGGTTTCACCCTGCCTTGTTTGCTATTGAAGCAGCGATTGCCTGCTATGATCACATTTACTTTTACAGATAGAACAGTACATGACTAACTGTCTGAGTCGGTTTCTGAAGGGCTTTTGAAATCTGTATCGTAGGACAATCACTAAAATCAGAAAAAAAATCACCATACTCCTACTGTACTAGCCAGAGAGGACCATAGATATTGCCTGGGACTGGGAAAGGGGGATCGGTGAATGCGAGTCTGATTTTGCCACCCTTAAACAAGGAAAATTTCTTAAAGCCGCCCATAAAGTAACAATTTTTAAGGGATTGACAAAAGAAATACATACTGTGCGACGCTGCAAATCGTTTTTTCTGCATACTTAACGAGAAATCTCAAAAATAGTACACCTTTAAACAAATATATCTTGAGAACAGTAAAAGGCAAAGGCAATATTTCCAGCGGATGGGTCATCACTCCTATAGTGAGTCAATTTTACCCGTAGTGGAGTGAAAATTTACTCCAAATAGAGCCATATTTCATTCCATGAGAGTGAAGTATTGCTCTATTTGGAGTAAATTTTCGTTCCATTTACGGGTGAAATTTTCTCTTAATAGGAGTGTTCCCTCAGCATACTCTTTTGGAGTAAAATTCGCTCTTTTAATTTTAGAGTGTTAAACACTCATAAAGTAACAAGAGGACGAATTATTAAAATCACACATGGAATTGCAGGCTATGGCTTTGAGCAATAAAACTACTACAGACCTACATGGGTGGGGTGGGGGGAGGAGGATAGAAGAAAACCTAGTTGGGAGAATTTTAACCGTCTGAGACGAGAAAAAATGGACCCTGTAAAACTCTGAGGATTTCTCCCTCAATGAGTATTAGCTCAGCTGTAGATTGGCTTCGGCCACTTGATTGATTCATATTACCTCTGATATTTGTTATAACAAGGTTTGTTTACAGTTAACTTGTAACGAGCAGAATGATTTTCAATGGCCTAAATGATATGTCAGGAGAAATTTGATGCCAATGCACATCCTTCTGAAGGCATAATAGTTGGAATAGATTTCTTCAGTACCTGGTAAGTTAAAAACTATCCCAGTCGTGTACACTGTTAAAATATGTGGAAAGTGTTGTAGAATTGCAGAGCAAAAATAAACAAATCCAAAAGGAATGCAGAAAAAGTGCCGTCAATTTTTGAAACTAGTAAGTGACAGCAATTTTTCTTTATTCTTTGTGTATCTCCTTATTTTTTGTTCTGTAATTCTGCAGGGATTTTAAACAGTGTACCATTGTTCAAACATGAAATACAAAGAAGGATCACATCTTAAGCTCTTTGAAATATTTTGGTAATGCAATTTGCTTTGATTATAATGTCATTAAAAATCAGGTAGGTGGTTCAGCCGGTAAGGACTTAATATCCATACCTGTGAAGATTACGGTATCTCATACAATGTGAACTGACCTCCGTGTTCAATAAGACAAAATGTAATAAAAAATTAATCTGTTGCCCTGTCAGGTATTAATATTAAACTTTTTTAATTTCCTTATTTACAGAGCTGTCCTGCCTATATGCAGGACATAATTTTATAATAACTCTTTGATTTATCTTAATGGTCACATATTCTGTAATAACTGTTTAATACTTTCTTGTGCTAATCCTGTTTACTACGTAATAGTTCTCATACCATTGTTAGTTCGATTCCCTTGAACCCATTCATATTATGTATACGAAAAGTTGCAATTGAAACGAAAAAATAAAACTGAAATCGATTAAAAACTAACTTTGTTTAAAGTGTTATAAATAACAGAACAAGACAATCTCTGCTAATATTAGTGAAACCCCGATCTCTTTCACAGGAATAAATGACGTACTATGCGTTGCGCACAACTCTTGTAAGGACATCCGATACCCCGCCGAGCAGACTCTGTGTACTGAGACCCTCAATCATTGCTTCCTTAAGGCTATATCAAGGTATATGTGTATAGTCTGCTACGTATACGACACATCTGAAGGCAGCTCACGCCTATAGGATCAACAAAACGTAGAATAAACAATGAATCTAATGGACAATCCTTTTTACTCACTTAGATGTGTAAGAGTTCTCCGCGAATTAAAGTGTCACATTGGTTATAAAAGAGATAACTTAGAGTGACTTACCGATGTGATGGCAACCAATGTATACTCATCTTAAGATCGTAAAATGTTTGCATTGATAGTAATTAAACAAACCTCGTCATCATCTCGACAAAGTTTATACTCTGAGGGTAGAAGCGCTAACAAGCACTTGAAATATACTGTTTTTTGCTTTTATTTTGTAAAACAGTAGTTCAAATTTAGACAGTTTTAAGCGAATGTCAAAGAATTTCCTGTTTGGGCAACGTTTCCAAAATTTCCCACTGGAAACAAGTGAAATGATGAAACTTTGTTGATTTTGCTATTGATACATTTACATTTGGTTGTATAAGGTAATTTATTAATTAGCCAACTACATTCTGAATTCAACAGAGGAGGAAAAACATTATCCTAGCAAAAGACAGGTGATAGAAGTCAGAAGACGGAATTCAGCAGTCATCATAAAGTGGACTTATTGGAACGCCATATGCGACAATAATAGCTTTACATGCTAGTAACTAACCTACCACGTTTGTTGCTTGCTCGTTTTATGTTACTTTAGAAAGCGCCATAATATCCCAACTTTGTAACCTTATTTGAGTGGTAATTGTCTTAATAACCTCCTGATATTTTCCGCTTTTGTGTTTGTTTGCTTGTTTGTTTTTGTTCGTTCGTTTGTTAGTTTGATCAGTCGGTCCATAGGCCAATCGGTTGTTAATGACAACCTCATTATTCAGGCTCTTCGAAACAAGTTAGATACTATTGTGATATCCAAGTGCTTTGTATTCTACGATCACTCCTAGCTCTCTCCAATGGCCATGTACTGAAATATGCCATGGCATAATTTTATTGCCCGTAATAGTAAAATACGGCATTTCAGCTTATTAGATCAACGACAGACAGCTTAATTGTAGCTTTATTATTATGCCTTGGACCTATTGAAAATCGCTGTTCGCTAAGCGGCAAGTCTAGTTTGCGATGAAAACATTTTGCACTGAATCAATCCGCAAGCTAGGTGCTTGATAAAGCTGTTGGTGAAAGGAGATGGATATTGCCAAACAAGACGAAAGGAAACAGAAAACAATTCTATGTCGAAGCAACAATCGCTTCCATTTATCTTGTTTGATGATCGAGTTATCACCATCCCTTTGATTCACAAGCGAGCTACCGTTTTCCAAAATAGTTACTTCTGGCAAGTCTATCATGACGTCACATGCTTACTTTCTTAAACATTAGTTAGGGTAGCTTTTGTTTACCCTAGCTCCATTTAAGCCCCAGTCACACCAAGCACGAATACTGAATCCGATACGGACACGGTTTTAGCTTAAAATAGTTACCGTACAATTTCAACAGAGTGGTCACACCAAAGCGCTAACAAGATCGAAAATCGTCACATTATCGTGCAAATTGTTTGAAGAGCGATAAACACAAGACAGATACAATATACATTCTAAGCCAATGAGATACTTTGTTTACATTTGACGTAGCATCTCTCTGCGCTCGACAAACCAGGGAGTTGCAACTCCCTGGACAAATGAAACATTATGCAAACACTGTATACATACATCACAGAAATGGAATGCATGTTATGTAAACTGTGTATACCTAGGCTTTTTTGTGATACTCGATAATTTTATAGAGGACCAGTCCGATTCGGAAGGATAAGCAACTGCATACCATCATTGCCAGGCCTTCCCAATGTGAACAAAATGAAGCGCTTGGACGTCAAGAAAGTAAGTGGTAGCCTACATTTGTTAAGTTACGTGTTCGACTCGCGGTGATACATGTGCAGCTGGAGTAGTTTGTTTACAGGAGCATCTATCTGGGCTATCAAGAGCAGGCTATATACATGTAGTTGTTAAATGAATTTCTTCCTTGAAAGAAGGGATTAGTGATTTGAAAACTAAAGTGATTGTGTAGAATAGTCGTCGGGTTTCCGATAATCCGTCGTCGTAGCCTACTATACTTTGTTTGTCTAGTTTCGCAAAATCAGCGCGAATTTCGTTGTTAATGTGACCTGCTCGCTACTGAGCGATAATTCGTATACAGTATCGGATTCAGTATTCGTGCTTGGTGTGGCCCAGACTTTATCAGGAAGAGTAAGATGACTCCATTGAAGTGTACTCAGCTTACTCTGTGATGAGAGTCAAGACTTACTAGTCTCTTTTGAAAGAGTCGCTGCACGGATAGAATCTGGACTCCCCTAACTGCCTAAAAGAGCCACTATGACTCTTTTTGTGCTGTCAGTCTATGTTTGACCATTGTTTCAAGGAGCTCTGAGATAACTTAAATTGTAATCATAAAAGCTGCCAAAATGAAAATCCCGGCGGCGTCACCTTTAAGTTTGAGGAGTGGCAAGGCACGGGGCGTATTTTTTCCCCAGGACGAATGGGGGTAAATCATGCCAATAGACGAATCAGCTTCATGGAAATAGGCCACACCCCTATTTCCAAAATGACAGCTACTCGACCTTTTTTTGTAATTCTGACAGAAAATTATGAGAGAACAGGCCAAATATTCCTGGTCCACCTAACCCTAACCGTTGAGTTTGAACCTAACCATGATTTAGAAACAAATCTAATCTATTTTGAAAAATCTGCCTTATTCGTCCTGTGAATAAAAATTAGGCGGCCCTGAGGGGTTGTTACAAACTTTTTTTTACGCCACAGTTCAAAGCTAACCTGTTTTTTTCTATACCCATACATCGAGATATATCTTTCAAGCTAATTGGATGAAGTAGCTGCTTACATTCGTCTCATGGAGTGTGTTATACGAATAGAAAAGATCAAAGATGATAATGCCTGAGTTCGCGTATTTGTTTAAAGATAAATTGTACAAGGTACAAATGTACAAGGTACCAATACCAGCACACTCAAGAAAAGGACTGTACTTTTTGCTGAAGTAAAGACACTACCGTTGTAATGATCGTAGTATCAAAAGAATAAATGCATAACTAATTAACAGCTGCCGCACAGCAAATAGTGAATTGCATTTTCTAGTGTCTCGTGTTGCAGCCGTGACAATGGACAGAGCTAGGCCCCACTTTGATAAATATGAGAGATACAAATATTGTTAGGCTAATCCGTATACGACCAGAAACGGTGCAGTCGTAGTTATGCCATGCCGCCACGCCTGATGGACTATCGTATAAAATCGATTAGGAAATATTTGATACTTGCGGCTGCCACAAGACAACAAAACGTCCGGGAATTAATGAAATTATTGTTACTATGGGAAAAAGTTTGAAACATGTGATCATGTTGAAATGTGTGGGAAAGTTTTTTCGAAGCTAAAATATTATCCAAAGATTTGACAGTGTTCAGATAAAGATAACTTTTTTACTATATGTTAGACAGAATTTTGTTGTTTTCACCTTGAAGGTCTCTCTTGAGTTTATGGTATACAAAAATCGCATGTCCCTTTAAACATTTATTACATGAGGCTATAGAATAAAATGAAATCTGAACTAAATCATCTGGGTAATTCTACATTGAAGGAATTCACTGCTTTTGCAGCTCATGAATAATTTGTAATAGGTTGGGAAGTAAGGCTAAAGCTCCTTCCATAGTTGATTGGTGTGTCTAAACAGTTTCATTGTCTTCGTCATGTAGATGCAATGAAGACACAATAGTAAAAAGATTTCAAGTGAAAGATGAAACAAGGAAGGACGCTTATAAATATGGTCAGTCTGCTATAAATATTCTTGTCGCACTTGGCTACTAAGCGCTAGGTGTGTGTGTGTGTGGGGGGGGGGGGAGTCGGGGGTCAACACCACCCTGAATCCGAAGATGACTTTTGCTTCCTTGCAATATGTTAAAATAGAGAGCATCACTTGAAATGACTGTTCTACTTTATACACTAAACTTTATATTCTAAAAAGTGAAACTGATTACGGTTGCACTAAGCTCAAAAGTGGCCCAGTGTCGTCTTCTCCGCTGTTGGCACACCCCCTTCCAGCCCAAGATGCACCTATATATACATGCAGAACACACGCACATATGCCTCGTACACAGTCTTGAAAACCGAACTTTATATTTTAATTTCGCAACCTTTCTAGAAAAAACGTTGTCGGATTCAAAACAAAATAATTAATTGCCGCAACAATCTTACGACAAGTCACAGTGAGAACCTTAAAAAGAAGATCTATTTCGGAATTCATTCATTACTCAATTTATCGTTTTGAGTCCAATTACCCTATTGACAATTTCCAGGTTTCGGAGAATGAAAACTATATCTCGACTTTACTACTCTTGATTCCAATTTACGGTATAAGTTAAGTTTTTCCATCTTTTAGCGGACGCTAACGAGACATAGTTATCGTGTTACCTTTTTAACAATGCAGATCAGTTTGTAACGGAAAGAGAAATCTCAACCACTTTGATCCCATGTGGCGTATTGAATGTGAAAAATATGTAGTAAAATATCTTGTACTATCTTAAAGTATGAATCGTCGGAACATGCCCTTTGAGAAAACGCAAAAAGTTTCTTTAAAGGAAGATAAAGCTCACTTATAAGTGGTTTTGTCATTTATCTGTTTGAAACAAAAG
This sequence comes from Holothuria glaberrima, assembly GCA_009936505.3. NCBI lineage: Eukaryota > Metazoa > Echinodermata > Holothuroidea > Aspidochirotida > Holothuriidae > Holothuria > Holothuria glaberrima. The sequence goes on from WURT03311122.1 coordinate 22,747, forward strand.
TAACTTAAAAGTCCTTATAACTGTAGTCTCATCCTTGTACATGTGACTTCTTACAAATCTACACATGGATTAACTACTCAGTTCCTTTGCCTTTCGAATAGTCACAAATGATATACATATTCATAACTTTGATGCAGCCAATGGGATTAAACGCTACGAACATTACACGTATCTTCATCCTACGTGATAAAGACAACACACTAACTACATGGTCTCAAGCACTGTGTCACGCTTTATGTTATTGTAGGAGGATACTGTGAAAAAGCAACGACGAATCACTGCGCTGTTTTGACCGATGGATGTGTGAAGTTTATCATCTGGTGGGGGTATGTATTAAGAGGCAGGTAAAAAGCGAGGAGTAGTCGAAAGAAGAAAGATGAAGCTAACTGACGTGTCTTTTGAAGATGGAGTTGTAAATTGATAACTGTTACTTTTTTGTCGGTTTTAACATACCAGTCGTTGATCGGTTGGCGGACTACGTTTGGGCTCATAAACTGAAGGCATTTTCACGGAGGGAACTTTTTGTCATCATTAGCAGTATTCCACGGTAAGTTATATAGCTTGAACAACTGGCCCTTAGTTGTTGTGAGTATCCTGATCTTGTAGGGCTGAGTAGGTTTTAAAACTGATTTCAAAAGAAGCCTATAATTGTTAAAAAGCATGAAATCAATTTATTTTATAAGGCAATGAGATCGCCTAACATTACCGACAGTTGGAACTTTACAAGTATGAACGACAGGATCTATAACCTCTTTGATAGTAATTTTTAAGCATTTTTGTTAGACCCTTGTTACATTCTTCTATGCCTCGTTAAAAGATTCATATTCCGTACATCTTTCATACGTTACTAAACAATCAATTCCTCTTGCTATCATTTTATGTTATTTTAAACAGTATGCCCTCAAGATCAGTCCCTTTTCTCAAATTTTATTGAATCATAAACAGTCAAATCTAGTCGATTTTACCTACTGTACCCAAGAATACTACAATTAGTAGTACGAATTGTTACTTTATCCAAAAAGTCTTGCCACATCACATCTGTTCTTGAAGAACTTCACTGGCTTCCAGTCTCTTACCAGTTTATTTACAAGATCTTGGTAACTGTACATTTCTGATATGCTACAAACTTATTCTCCATCACGACGTCTTCGCTCCAGCGACAAGCATTTACTCCAAGAGAATCGACCAAAACGTTTTTGGGGTGACAGTTCCTTCGAGGTAGCTGCCCCACGACTTTGGAATGAACTACCGCTAGAAATCAGATGCTGTGCTTCGCTGTCTTTGTTTAAAAACTCTTAAAAACTCATCTTATGAGGAACGCTTTTACTTAGTTTACCATTCTGTTTCGTCTGTTCATTATTTTCCTTCTATTTTCCCCCGCCCTCGCCTTGAGCACCCTTCTGGGTTGATACGTGCGCGTAAGAAATCTCAAATAATTATTATTAATTAGCAAAATATACTTTCAATGACACAGGACCAGTGGGCCCATAAAGACTTTAAGTGAGGGATAAAGTAAAGGACAGCAGGGGTGGGGTGGGGAGAAATCATGTCATTTGTCTCTTATCTATTATGTTTGTTGAATGACTTGGGGAAAGAGAGGGTAAGTGATTTCACGGGGTGGAGCGAAATGACTTTACCCTTCCGAGCCTTCACTGCATAGAACCGTTTGTTCATTTTGTCGGCATACAATCTCTTGCCCAAAAGTAAGGGGTCCCCTTTCGTAAACAAAGATCTAGTGTATAACGCCGTGCAAGATTTACCAGCAGGGCCGCTGAGCGGCACGCCTAATTTTTTTCCCACGAGGTTATGGGCAAATCCGAATTTTGAGAATTTTGCAAATTGTTTCCAAATAGTGGTTAAGGTTACGTCATAAGTAAGGGTTGCGTGCCCAAGAGTTATTTGGCATGTTCTTTCATGATCCGGGGTCAGAGTTACCAAAAAATGTAGAAAAACTGGCATTTCA
>WURT03311231.1:0-45989 GCA_009936505.3 Holothuria glaberrima
GGATGATTCATGTTTGTTACAATATATACTTATGTCAAGTCAAGGAATCACTAAGCCTTTTGGCTTTCTGGTTAAAATCTTATTCTCTGAAAAAGATATTTTTTTTTCCTTTTTAATATAAATCATGTAAGAAGAAAAGACGAAAAATATTTGTAAGTGGAGTGAAATACGCAGAAGTGGACGATGTTGGATTTGCTCTCTTTCTATTACAATTTAATCATCAAAAATCTTTCTTTTATGTTGAACAAAAATATTACATTGGCTAGGGAATAATTTAGTGTTTCAATTTTGCATAGTAATTCTAGTGTAGCTTTTACTTATTTAGTGTAAATCACTAGAAACCCTATGGTTATGCATAAAAAAAAAGTGCTAAATATTTTTGCATTTGTGTTTCAGTTTTGCCAGCTTGTATAGCAAATTGCAATGCAATACCAGATAAATGATTCCCTGTTGGTTTTTGTGCTAGACCTGTGCTTGAATGGGAAAGACCGTAGAATGGAGGTAGCTGTGCCAGTCTCCACTTGATCTAGTCAATGCTCATTTCCTGTCTGGACACTATCCAACTGAACATGCTTGTTAAATTAAAAAAAAAAAATTGAGGACTTTTTAAGAGAAAGGACAATAGGAATGAATAATAGGAATATGTTGGAGTTTTCGCTTGGCATGGTACAGAGTAAAAAGAGTATTGTTGAAGAAATCTAGTTATTCTTTGAGCATGCCATAGTATGTCCTTTATGAAATGCGGGTTTTGGCCCATGGTAGCTGGAAATTTTTCATACATGAAAAAGAGTCTCACTTTAGTAAATATCAATGAAATGTAATAGCTGCAGTACAACCATTCACTCTTATCAGGATTTTCATTAAGAATTTTGTCTTTCCCAGAAGTGAAAATTGATCCTTGTGTGGTTACATGCATAGGTCAAAGGTCATTGAAGGCTATCCCTCAGGGTGCATTGAACTTCTAGATTCTTATTTCTATATCATACATGTGTATTCATTTCATCTTACCTACAAACATTTTCTCACTGTACCTCCTTGCTTATGTTGCAACGTCAACTTTTGTTTCTTTTATCAATATTGTGTTATTAATGTGTTTTTAACATTATTGTGTGTGATACTATTTTCTGTCATTTGTCTTGTTTGATACTTCTTTGTAGCTGTTGGCATGATAGACAAAAGTATCCTATCCTATTTATAGAAATATCATCATGATGAATTTCCATTTTCTTTTTTTTTTTTTGGAACAAGGAAGTACTGGTTATGGCATATCATAAAATAAATAAATATCTTTGTATGGGATAAAATTATCTGAATGCTTACAAGTGAAAGCTTGTACCATTACTGCTTGGGAAATGTTTGGAGGTGATTAAAGAATTTGAACTTGTACTTCTATAACATGTCTTTTAGGTTTTCAAAAAGCTGCATCTGAAATGTTACTTACATTTCTAAAGTATTCTCTTTTGGAAAAAAATAGTTCATGTTGTAAACTCTTTGTGCTATGATTTAAAGAAAGTTCTTTATTTTGCCTGCCAAGTATGTGTAAATTCAGTTCTTTGTTCTCATTTCCAATTGGACAGGTCAAGCCTCATCTTCTGAGACCAATCATTAGTCATAAAGTGGTCCAAGTTGCTTGTGGTGAAAAACATTCTCTCTTCTTGTTTGAATCAGGACTTCTAGCCGGTTGTGGGTGAGATGTATTTAAGTCTTCTTATCTCCCTAAGTTATTAGCCTGCACCCCTGGCTTGAAGGTGTCTCCCTATTAAAATCAAATCTGATCTAGTACATTGGCAATAGTTTTCTTAAGAACAAGTCCAATAGATGTGCAAAGAGCTATGTCTGCTCCCTTTATAAACCAGATGGTGAACTGAAATGTTTGGGCTGTTTGTAAACTCTCTACCAACTCAAGTGGGCTTTTAATTCCTTTAAGTGAAAGAGGTAAGACTCTTCAGGGAAGATCAATACATCCTACAAGTTACTTAGTTTAAATTTGCCACCAGTTCTCTTCAACAACTGTTGTCCTTGCCTCTTTATCCAGATCTTGTGTACTTGTCACATTCAGTTGTTAGGATTGTGCTGTCATTGAACAGAATTGATGGCACATCCAAACACTTCTCCACTAGTTTATCCATTGACTTACACACTATTTTGTCTCTATTACACGTCCTCCACAACCTTGTCAAAGTCAACAGCCTTGATAAGCCCCCTCCTCCAGATGAAAACTAATGAGGTGGACCAGTCATGCATGGCATTGCAAATTTTCAATAACATGACTGTTAAGATTTTCAGCTTCAAGAGGGATGAAGTTTAGCAGGTGTACACCCACCAATACTTACTTTAAAGGCGACAGAAATCACTACTTTATTGATTCCTTGACGTCAGAGGAATCTATGTGATGGTGATGTGTGTGTATGTGTGTGTATGCGTGTGTGTATGTATGTATGTGATGCTTGGCTTGTAAACACTCTATCTCAAGAATGGTAAGCTCAATGGATCTCATATTTTACATGTAGATACCCTTATTGAGTAGATGATCCCTATTATTTTTGGTGAAGGCCAAAGGTCATTTGGGGTCACCAGAGGTCAAAACACCTTGGAAATTGCTTGTAAACACTCTATCTCAAGATGTGTAACATGAAGGAATCTCATACTTGGCATGTGCATGGCCCATATTTGGAAGATGATCCCTATTGTTTTTGGTGGAGGTAAAAGGTCATTTGGGGTCAGCAAAAGTCAAATGGTCAAAATCTTGTAAACACTATATCTCAAGAAGCGTAATGGTGAGGGATCTCATATTTAGCATGCGGATTGCCCATATTGAGTAGATGATCCCTAGTGTTTTTGGTGGAGGTCAAAGGCCATTTGGGGTAACCAGAGGTCAAAAGGTCAAAATCTTGTAAACACTATATCTCAAGAAGCATTTAACTGTAAGGGTTCTCATACTTAGCAGGTGGATTGGGCATATTTAGTAGATGATCCCTTTTGTTTTTGGTGGAAGTCAAAGGTCATTTTTGTGTCACCAGAGGTCAAAAGGCCAAAATCTTGTAGACACTATATCTCAAGAAGGATAACTGTGAGGGATCTCATACTTAGCATGTGGATTGCCCATATTGAGTAGATGATCCTTGTTGGTTTTTGTGGAGGTCAAAGGTCATTTGGGCCATTAGAGGTCAAAAGGTCAAAACCTTATTAACCCTTTCGCAGCCAGATACGTAGTACGTATCAAGTTAATGTACCGTTCACAGCCACTTACATACTATTACGTATCCAAGCTACCACGCTTAAATAGGATCAAACGAGCAATAAAAATACCCCCAGAAGTCGGTGTGACCTTCTGAATAGCTTATATGCATAATATGTGTGGGTGACTCTATTAGAATTTTTTTAGTAACTTGAACTAGGAACAATATAAAGAGCAAACAAAATGGCAGCCTGCTTGGATTAGTCAGAAAAAGCAGTACGTATATTTTAATCAGCGTAGGAAGTTATAAAGGTGGCCCTGAAGAAAAAAGGTGATGAAATTGATTCGTACGGTATGTCCTAGAACATTCTGGATCGTAATTGGGGCTCTGTCAATTGTCTGGATACTTTTCTATTGCAAAATTTGCGATCTCGCGGTAGATGAAGATCTTACATCAGTACAGGGACCAGTTCCGCGAAATTAGGCAATCGGCAGCCATTTTGAATTTGCTTGACCGAATTGCATTTTAAACAATAGTAACTGTAGAGGAATGTGCATTCTACAATTTTCATGTTCAGACAAACTTCGAATTCAGTTAAGGTAAAAAGTTATGTTACATTGCAAATATTGTCAAGAACAGTGTTCAGCTGGCTGGCTGAAAAGGGCACAATAGGAAAATTGAGGCTGGCTGCAAAAGGGTTAACATGATATCTTAAGTAGGATTGCTGTGAAGGATCTCATGCTTGTCATGTGGATGATTCATGTTTGTTACAATATATATATATACATATGTCAATTAGTCAAGGAATCACTAAGCCTTCTGGCTTTCTGGTTAAACAGTCTAAATCAACTTCAGCCCATCCAAATTTTGCACCACCACCAACACATTAACATGTGCTTTTTCATACCCATGAAGATGCAACAACTGCTCATCTCAACCCGAGCAATTTACATCTAAATAAGAACTGCAGTTGATGGTGTACTTTGGTCTACTTTTCTCAACACCAGCTCTTTCTCTAGTGGTGGTGAACTCAAGTACCTAATGACTTGTGATCCATTGTGCTGGTGTGCACCTGCCATGTATCATAAATTTTCTGGTAGTGTTTATTATTACATATTTGGCACAAACAATAGTGAAGGTAAGTGGGTTTAGACCAGAGATCTGAAACACACACACACACAGTGAAGTGAGTGTACCTCTTACCCCAACTTAGGTAAACCTAATAAGTAGATAAATAATGTTCAGATAGTCTTTTACGAAAGCCCTTCTCAGAAGGAATTTCCTGCAAATCCAAAGGAAGATCGTTCCAAAGTCTTGTAAAGTGAACAAAGGGGGAATTAAAGAAAGTCTGTGTTCTTGCAGTCCAATGAAGAAGTCTTCGTGTGACATGATAACTTAAGTCTTATGAATTGATTAAATTCAGCTTGAGAAAGTCAAACCAACTTCACTCTCTCACAAAACTTCCAGGGAATCTCACAGAATAAAAATTGACAGGAATTATAGTGTAAAGTTGATTTGATAATTTCGCCAAAGATTCCCTATTTTTCTCTCTAGCCTACTTGATCAAAAAGAAAAAAATTACTCACCTGGCCCAACAGTTGTGTGGATGAGGTGTTCAGTGTCTGTTGAACCAAAAGATTTGAACAGTCTAATTTAGCATCTCTGGACTATATGACCGCATCTTGTGTTCCTTTAATGATCCAAGTTAGTAGCAAAAATGATAGATTATTCAAATTAAATCTGTTGTTGCCTTTGATTGGCAAAAGCTGGTTAGGCTGCGACTGTTTGATTGACTTTAATAGGCATTCATACATGTTATGTAGAGTGTGCATTGCCAGATGTTTTAAAGGGATTTTCCAGAGACAAAACTCAGTAAGTTAAAAAAATGCAGAAAATTTTTCTCTTTGAGGAGATTGAAAACAACATTTCAATAGCTTGCAGCATTTGGAAGATACAAATTTTCAAAGAAATGCAATTTTTTCTCAAGATGAAGGGTATTATGGGAAATCTGTGATGTCATTGCGTCACGTTAATTTGACATAGAATTGAATTTCTTTATGATATTAATGCCGCTGTAGGGAGTATTTAGCAACTCTGTTTGTTATGCCCTACATATGGTGTAGATTTGTGGTAAATCTACATGGAAACATATTTAAACATTCCAACAGTATCACATTTCAAGGACAAACAAGGACATTTAATTATAAAGAAAAACAAAAGGAATCTGAGACAATGTGCCCACTTTACATAACAATCTGTGACCTTGATGGGAACTGGAGGTATTTTTAGAGCAAAGTGAGATATTTTGAGATAGGAAAAGAGTATTGCTACGGGGTTTGGAGGGCACGAATTGGAAAAATTTTCTCTTTCATATGAGACCCTTGTGAATTGCCACTGGATAATGCCTTTTATATTTTCATGGCCTGCCACAATGAGATGAAAACAAGGGAAATGAATACTGTTAAATTTGTTGTTTTGTTGAAAAGAATGTTGTGACACATCTGACACCTGTGTAGGGAATTGCAGCCAATCCAAATAGTAATATATGGATCCAGTTCATTTCTCTTTAAAGCACATTTGTTTTTATATGCTACTCTTGTTCAAATTCCAGTTGAACCTAGCTAAATGGGTTCAACTCTATCCAGTTGGATTCCACTTAAAACCTAGTTGAAAACTAATTAAACCCAGTTAAATCCAGTTGAACTAATATGGAATTTAGGCAAATGCAGCTGGACTGAATGTAGTCAACCCAGTTGAAAGGTGTTTTTAGTTTATACCCAATTCAACCTAGTTGGTTTAATATGGAATTTGGGCAAAACCAACTGGAACCAGTTGAACCCAGTTGAGTTAGTTGGCTGGGTTCAACTGACTTTGAACTAGCATATAGTAATTTGGTAGAACTATTGGAGATCTTGTATGTGAATATGCAGGCTACACTTTAAAACTTTCTATGGGTGTGAACACACCAGTGGAAACATTCTTTGTCATTTTGATTCACTTTATGTATACCAGATACATCTGCACCACGTGCATTACTTTATCATGGCCAAACAATGTTAGTGTTGCTAGTAGATTTGCAAAATGTTAGTGAAATGTGGCCATCTGAATAACAAACCAGTCTGTTAATGACATTTTTTGTCTTTTGATGTTTAATGTGTATGTTATCTTATACCAAGGTGCAATGATTCAGGTCAGCTGGGATCAGGGAAAAGCGAAGAAGTTTTATCACCTAAAGTAATCGAAGATTTGGATGACAAGATTATCAAAGCCATTGGATGTGGACCATCACATAGCCTAGCTGTGACAGGTAAAAGACAACCTTCATGAAGGGATGCATTGCACTTTTGACCTTTGCTGATCTCCATCCCTTACCAACCATTGCAATCATAAGCACAACAACCACCTGCTCATGACCCAATCCTTTAGTGTACCCATCATGACCCTACCCTTCACTGTTTGCACCCTTTAATACACCTTGGCCCTTTTTCAAAGGGCTTTAGTCTCATGTACCTTAGGACACCTCTGTGTTACTTGATGTTTACCCCATTGCAAAAGTGCAGGTTAACATGGTGATCTTCACCATGGGTTCTCATGTACCCTGAGTTTAAAACTGTCTTAAAATCAAAACTTGATGTAGCACACAGTGCTGTAAACATACTCAGTAGTAGTGTGAAATAATGAAAACTGAATGATTTGTCTTACAACTAGCTTCCATTTCAGGTGCAGGTTATTCCTTCATGTTGTATAAGAAGTCAAGGTCCACTGGTTATTCCAGCAAATTTTAATAGGGAGCTATTAAATCTAGTAAGTGTGATCAGACAATTTCGTAATTAAAAAATGGAGTAAGTGACAATTTGGTAAAACTGTTTTTGAAAAAAAAAGATCTGATAGATTGCCCTATGAAAACCAATGAGTTTAAAGTTTTGAGAAGTATAGGGTCAATCCGCTATTTTATTGTCATCTTAGAGTTGTGTTTTGTTTATGAAAGTATGATCCCTCCAAAAGATACCAAAAACCATCTTGGTGAATTCTTTAGGATGCATTGCTCTATTTAAAATCCAAATTTTTAGACTTGTTTTTGTTTATGAAAGCATGTTCCCCCCCCCCCAAAAAAAAGGCTTACAAAGCAAAAGAAGAACTTCAACCAGATGAAGATATTGTGTGTGCTGTTTATTACTGAGCTTAATTGAAACTTGTTAGTATTTATAGAAACTTGTGTTAGTATTTATAGAAACTTGTAAGTAGCTCTTACGTAATTATCAATTCAGTATCCCTAGTGAGCATCTACATTGATACTTTTCATTTGATGTAAAAAAGTAACATCACAATGTGGGCTGTAAAGATTCAGGTTTAGTATGCGATGTTTTTATCCATTGTCTTTTATGGGCACCATGAACCCTTCAACAACTGCATCAGACTTTTCCTCCAAATTTGACCAAGAGTTAACGAATTTTTGTCTATGCCCAGATGTGTTGTATTAGTCATCGAAAGATCTTTAATACTGTGGCTTTAAAAGTGTTGACAAAAATCAATGTGTTCCTGCTGAAATTTCGGTTGAGTTTTGCCACGAATTGCACTGAAAATTTGGCGAATGCTACCTTAATTGTGTTGAATATTAGTCTGGTAAAATTGGGAGGCCAGTTTGGATAAATGGTGGGGGATAGGATAAAAGGGCTTTGCTGTACATACAGTTGCATATTTGTGTGACATTTGAGGCTGATGTTGTGTATGCATGTGTGTCAGAAGGGGGATGGTGAATGTGTATGGTGTGGTTGAATCTTATAAGTTACATCAGCCAGTTACTTGTAACATGGTAGGACAAGTATTGTCCTTATCTCATCTTACTCATGCAACTACCCTATAACATACTGCTCGGTTAGATATTTCCTGGAAACTTCCAAGAAAATTCCTTGTGGAAAGATATTGCTTTTTTGTGGTCCTCCCCTAAGTAGCACCATTTATTCACCTTCTTGTTAAATGTTTAACTGGGGTTTGGTGTAAAATTATGATGAAATACACATCATATTGGACTTACCTGTTGCATATTCAGCTTCTTTGGCATGGATGTCCAATTAATTTGTTACTTAATCTGTAATAATTTACATGTTTCCATGGAGTCAAGCCCCTTGCTTGTGCAAAATTGGTGCAGTTTTTGGTAGGTTATGTGCTTCTTAACTTTCTCCAAGGAGACCTCTGTGTGCACGTAAGCATGGCAATAAGCGGGGTGCATTTGAGCAATTTTGAGTTTTAGTGTAACAGGCAATGCTCTGAAGGTTAAATTTGTGAGGCTTTCCTAAGGTTGAGCAGTATTTATAACCTAATAAATGAATTTATCAAAGATGTTCTTAACAATGTAGTCAGAGAGGTAAAATTTGTCATTACTTGAAGTCAGGAGAAGTCATTTTCTGAGACAGTATTAAAATGGACTCTTTCCATACATTTGGTTTAAAAAATTGCTGAAAATATGTAGATTGGTAGATTGAATAGTGCTAACCTTGTGTTTTATTGGAAGAAAAGTTTTGTTGTCTTGTGAGACAGTTTTTTAAAAAAATGTTATAGACTGCCCTAGGTGAAACTTTATGATCATGCAAGGGCACACCATGGCAGTGATGGTTAGGCACACAAAGTGCTTAGTTGTTGTGAACATTTGTGGCTCTGTGCTGTGAGATGCTCCTCTGCTGTGTTTGTGCATTTAAGTCAGGCAGATGCTATGATAAGAAGGAAAAACATCAGATTTAGCAATGTTGAAAGAAAATACACATATGGAATCAAGAAATGGTTCAAATTTTTTTCACCCATGTTTTGCCATCAAAAGCTTTGTCCCAGCTAAAGAAAACAGTTGCATCATCCAGTGTACTGGCCAACTATAAATACTGTAAAAAAGTCCAGATTCATTCCTTTTAGTTGAAATACTTGTTTGGTTATTAAAGACCTAAGATAATTCAATTATAGTTTAAAATGATTGAAGCAGACACTACACTCCTCTTTGTTTTTTTACTTTGAAAGTTTAAGATGATGAAGGTATGTTTGAGCATTATTAGTTTTGCTATCCATGCTAACTCTTTCTGCAATTTTGAATTCAGTTTTCAATATGTTTTGAAAATTTGGGAACTGAGGCATGGACCGAGATTAGACATTCTGAAATGTAGCATAGCTCTTAGAGAACTTTTTTGCAAACAAAAAGAAAAGACTACGTGAAAGAACTGGAATGTATAACTGCCAAGTACTCCAGTCTGTATCTTCCACTTCTTGCACAATTTTTGAAGAACATTAAGCTTAAAATTTAGTTTTGATATAAGAGTAAGAAAATACAAGCATTGCAGTAAAATTTGTACTTGATTCCTTTGTGTGGTTCCTGATATATTAGAAGATGACGGTATCCCTTTGTGTGGTTCCTGATATATTAGAAGATGACGGTATCACATGTCAACCTAAAGTGAACTTGAAGCAAGCACAGATGTCATCCATATTCTTGCATTAATACTACTTTGGAATTCATTACACTCATCAAACAATTTTCTCCTTCATAATCCCATCCTTGTATAATTGTGAATGTCACAAGAGGCATTGCATTTTTACAAACTAAACACTTCTTATTTGTAAACTTGTACCTGTATCTATTTCAAGGTCAAACCAAATAGAATAACAAAGCAAAGCATTGCTCCTCAGTCTAAGGGAACAATATCATTCCAGTAAAGTTCATTTTGGTTAACAAATTTATCTTCTGCCAATATCTCATGAACCACACCTAAGACCGGCATGAAAATTTCATCTCAGTTCTTAGATTTTCTTTCGTGCATATTAAAGCTTAATCGTACTTGGCCTTTCTTTTATTAGATGGCAAATAAGATATTGTGGTTTGAAATGTTTTGTCAATATTTTATGAATTGTCAAGGAAAACAAGAAATGAGTGACTGGACATACTGATGTAAGGAAACCTTAGCTGAGCTTCAGTACAGTAGTATTACTTTTCTTGTTGTGTGTTAATGTGGTTACAAGTTGCTTCTAGTTGTTTTGAAATGTTAAGAATTTGAAAACCAGTCCGTTGGCAGTGTTCACCAAATTTTGTTCCTGAATTAACTGCGATCATTCCTTGTCATGCAGGTCGTAGGTGTGGTTCATGAGATACTGTATTGGCAGATGAAGTTAAATTTTTGACCCAAAGTGAACTTTACAGGAATGATGTCAGTGCATGTTGTCACAGAATCAGGCATATCAAGAATGTTTGATATTCATCAAGGAGTTGGAGCAGTGCGCTGCACTTGAGTCAGGATGTGACAGTGTGACCCGATTCTTTTTGAAAACCAGAAGAAAAGTGTTTTGAATTTGGAAAGCCAATACAGAAGGGTTGTGAAATCAGGTGACAGTTGTAGAAGTAAAATACAATGTTGCTTCGACCTGACTACTTCACAACTAGCTGGCCACGATTGCCTCAACTCAAATCCACGCAGTCATGTAAAACTTTGACAAAAATCAGTTAACATATTAGAAAAATAGTAATTACTGTATCAGGCTTGTTACTTATAGATTAAATGAAAGCAAATGGTCTTTAAATGTTATCTGTTTTGCAATCACATTTCTCAGAATTCAAACACTCTTAAAAATTATCATCTGATATACACAGCTACACATTTTCCTCCAGATAAAGGAGAGTTATATGCATGGGGAAGTGGCAAAGCTTGTGGTAGTCGAAGAGGAGATATCCTGTTGCCTTCACGTAAATTCACCAAACACTCAAATATAGTGTCAGTGGCTGGGGGAAGCTCTCATTCTATGGCCCTCTCAGGTAAGTCATTTTTCTTTATCAACTAGACAATTTGTAGTTTAAGTCTGTTCAACTGTGGCTCAGTAAGATGATGTCATTCTTGCTGAAGCTCTCACTTAATTACATTGTGGATGACACAGCAACATCTACTTCATGATAAATTGTTTGGTAGTAACGAGGGAATTGTATAGTATGACACCCCTTCCCCTCCCCCCTCCCTCCACCAAATGCTTACTTAGTAAGCAGTCTGCCAAACCAGTGGTATTGGTTTGGGGCTATGCAAACACAACCCCTGGAACTTTTGTAATAATAATCATTGTTGTCGCCATCATCGTTATAATAGTAATTTGCTTTAATATTGCGCTTCACATCATCAATAGGCCTCATAGCATATTATGTAGGGATTATGTCTACTTGATGCAAGCCTGTTACTGAGACAATCCCTCCAATCTGCAGCAGGTATGCATTGTGTGTTATGATGAGCTACCTCACAGGTACCCATGTAACCTCTGAGTGAAGAGAGGATATCCAGATAAAGTATCTTGCCCAAGGACATGACCTAATGAACCAGGCAGGAATTGAACTAGAAACCCTTTGTTCATAAGTCCAATGCCTTAGCCATTGACCCTCCATGCTTAAATTATGTTTGCATTTCTAATGTGCCAATATCTAGATAATTGAGTACATAATTTAGGCCAGGATAGAACTTAAACAGACAAACAGAAAGCCCTCATGACATCAGATAAATAGTGTAGACTATATTGCCACCAGGTTGACCAAAAAAGACTTGGTCAAGCCTCAGAATTCTGATTGTTTCTATCCAGGGACCTTTGGCTTGCTTTGTGTACACTGTACACTTGACCACCAAGCTTAATTAAAGCTACCCTTCATATTTTACAATCACTGCATTTATGTCTGGATGTACTTGCATTGTTAAAAGGTGCATGACAGTGATATAAAAGGAGACTTACATAATTACGTGTCAGCAGAATGAAGGAAGGGAAAGAAAAATCATGGGTAATAGCATTGTCCTCCACTTCCACTCATGGAACTGAAATCATCACCATTTCAATTCCTTTAATGTTCCTGAAAGTAAAAAGGTGAAATACCTGATTTTTAAAGCAATAGTGCTGATTCTCAAACTGCCATTGCATTCAAAATAATCCTGCCCCTAGTGTCAGCTGTGTCAACACAGAACTGCTCAGCTCACAGAGTACCACAAGTGTTCCCTATCATGGTTGTAATCGATAAATCCTCTTGAAAATTCTTATGGGACTAAAGCAAAGCATAGAAATATAGATAAGAGGTATTTTATTTTATAGAAAAAGATTAAGTGGGCCATTCATGTTGTAAATGTTTCCTGTTTTTGTTGCCACATGCAGATGAGGCACAGTATTGCTACTGCTGTTGCATTTTTGTATGAGAGAGGCCAGTTTTGGTTTAGTAACATAGGTCTTTTTTTGTCATCTTGCTTGAACATTACAGATATAATCAAAAGTAAGGACAAATCTTAATATTTACATGATGATAGACACAGACTTCCTTAGTCAATAGGAAGGAGGAGGGGGAGGAGGGGGCATCAGGGTGGAAATCAGAAGGAGGAGATTTGGTTTCTTGTTTCTGTTCTGATCTGGTCTTTCCCTGGATGGGTCTGATTTTTTAAATCTCCTCCTTTTTTCTCTTCTATATTTTTCATAGTTGTGTATGTTTGTAATGTCTATTTTTGCTAATAAATGCTCTCAATCGACTCTGACAGGGTTCTATTGTATTTTCTGTCACCGTCACATATGTGAAGGTACATATATGCTTCCTTGATGACGATTTTACCTGTCCGTGTACACAATGGAAGGTAACAAACAAAAGTTCACATTGTGTTCAGATGTCATCACAAATCATGTGCAAGCATGAAATATTTAAGTAGTATTGTAAATATTAATAGATGTCATACAGCTGGGTGATGGATAATGATACCAAGAGAAATCAGATCTGTGCTTAATTGCAGGGCTCCTTAGACATTGGTTGCATCATGAAATGAGCTCTGTAGTATGGAAGCTTTCTCTAAGGGCAAACTTACCTCTAAGCTGTTGTGAGTGTATTGTTATTCCTCAATTGAAAATTGATGTATAACTATCACTGAGAGAGTTGCTGAAATATTCAACAACATAACAAGAGACCAAAGCAACAAGATGAGTGACATCTTTGAGATAGCTTGGTTGAAAGGGTTTTAATCAAAGTACATGACAGTATTTGTTCTGAACAAAGCTAACATTGTTTTGGAAAGGTCATTCATAAGTGGATTTGAGAGAGAGGAGAGGTTATAAAAAGCAATTTTTATTTCACTCCTACAAACACTTTACAATATTTATGTCATCCTTCAGGGAAGACCTTACTGCTGCTTCCTTCATGTTTGTGTGTGTGTATGTGTCAAACTGGAAAAGCACAGTATTTTTTGTGTTTCATGACTCTTTATTGCAATTACTAATTGTCGCCAAACTTGTATCATGAATATTGTGTAACATATGTATAGGCTACATATGTTCAAGAGGTGAAAGCCTGTTTCATATCATATTGAAAACTGCTTTTCAGTACACACACTCTTTGCATTTTTCATTTCTCTTTTGTCCACTTGGGGTCACAGATGCAAGATGGGTACCATGACTACCATCATATGTTTGTAACATCAAATGTGACTTACCAAGGTCAAAGGTCCTATGTGATTAAGTTGTTAGGTACCCTGAAAATGAAGAATGGGTTCCAGTAGAAAAGTTGGAAGTTCATTTGCCAACAAGCAAGGTTTGCAGACATAATACGGGCAATGTCATGATTTGCAACCAGACTTGTATCTTAGATGCAGAAGGAGTATTTTCATATGTAAATGAGGTCAAAGGCCACATGTCCAAGGTCAGTCAAGTTATGAAATAGCTTCAAAATGTGGGTAACCTGTCAGGTCATGTGATTTTTATTAAAAAGTTATAGTCATGGGGCAGTTTGTGTCTTTGTACCCCAGTATTTCATGAAGTTCATTGAAGGTCATCACTTCCTTGTAACATTTGGTTTAATACAGTGATAACATTTTGGATTCTGGTGGTTTAGAAGTGCCACCAGGGAAAAGCTGTCCCTTTACAAACCTGCTCCCCACCCCTAGGTATGCTATCGAGTAGACCTCAGTTATATAAAATTGTAGGCCCCTTACAGGAAACACAAACTTGCAAATAACATTCAGTTATCTATAAAATGATCAGAAACCAACATTTCATTTTCACCGAACATACCGCTTTAAGATACCTGTAATATGAATGAGATGCCATCTATCACAGGGACCACTTAAGAGTCTCCAATGTGGTACTGGGCGGACTGAGAACCCTGGTATGTAATGTAAACACACTCAACCACACCTGTTGGTGTGCATTTGGCTCTGTGTACACAGTCTGTGCTTACACTGTGAGCATAGTTGAAGTATTGATGAGATATTAAGTATTTAAGATACTCCAATACATCATTCTGACAGAGACATGTTTTCTTTTCAAATCGGTTAACATACATAGACACCTTTTTCAGACTGCAAGGTGATTAATTAGACAGGAGATGGTAAATGACACAGGTAGTGCCACAGCCACACCTGAATGGAATAAAGAAGTTAAAAGTGGAAGCAGGAATCATAGTTGATGTGCTGCAATTCGTGCTCTGTAATAAAAAAAACAATCATTTTGTGGTTAATTACATTAGAAGCATGTCTGACTGGTAAATAGTGTATTTACCTGCTGCCAGAAGGTGATAGGAAGAGACATTAGTTGCAATTCATTTTTTTGGATGGCAGTTTTATTCCATAAATCATAATATTTAGCATTTGTGTAATCTATTACCTAGGTCCATTGTTTATTTTATGCTATCTTGTTGTTTTTCATGCTTTTATATATAACAAGCTTTATATTGGACCTTTGACAGGAAATTCATTTTTCATTTTCTGCATACATATATCGGATGAAGCAATGCATAGTAATATGTACATCATGGTATTCTGCCAAGTGCATGTTGTTGGTTGGTTATTGTGCATACCAAAAAGTTATATGGAATCTGAGCTGCTTTCACATTTGATATTAACTTACTTATTCTATCAGTTTCTTTGTTAGAAGTGTTTGCCTTTGGAATACTATCCCTCAACAAATACTAAATAAACCATCTGTTTCATCCTTCCGAGCTGCTAACCGCAAATGGATACTCCCCTATAGTTGAATCAGAGACCCTTCAACAAACACATGGGTCCTCACCCGGTCAGCTCATTAGGTCCCTTGTCTTTTGCTTTTACTTGCACCGGTTACTTTGTGGTTTTGTTGTCTTGTATATAAAATGAGCACTTTTACACTTTTGTGGTGGGTGTGTCTCCCTTATTGGCATCTCAACTGTTGATTGTAGACTCTGTGATGGCTCTCTTTAGCCTTGTTGGAGTTATTTAATGAAGACTGAAGATGAACAAATTTCGAAGTGAAGAGATTATTTGCCTGCTGGGCTAGAATCAAGCAAAGGCCTCAAAGGTGAGGACCTTCATATTTTTGGTAATGGCCTTGGTGCCTTAAAAATGGCATACTTTTCAAGGCCACCTTGGCCATTGTGCCTTTCCAAACAGAGTTAAAAATATATTAGGTAACAAAAAATCCTCTGTTTGACCATGGTACCCTTTGAGATTCATAAATGTGCCCTAAAAGCTAATACGTGGCCTTGCCCTCATGATGACCTATTTCTGGTCCTGCGCTTGTGATCACATTCGTTAAATTGTAATATAAGACATGATATGAATCAATGGTATAATAATTCTGTGATTATGTACATAGAATCACAGGCTTTAAAGTGTGGAATTTCAAAACTTCTCAAGTTTCAAGGAATCCCTACGGTTGCCACGAAATTTAACAACCTCGTTATTAGTTACTAGCACTACAGAATTTAAACAGCAATTGTGTGTTACTGTGATCCTTATACCCACATGTAGCCCTCACATACATTATGTATGCAAAGAATATTATAAAGCTTAGGGAACACATTGTATATGATCAATGTTGTGGTCTGACATAAAATCTTGTTCATGAATTGGTAATATATTTTTCATGTTTTACAGTTTATTTTCACTATTTATTCACTGTCATTAAGTTTTTTACCTGAAAATGTGGTTTGGTTGAAATCTATAGGACACAGAGAGGTTCTGATCAATAAAACTGTGGTGACTTTCATATCAATGAGCATTTAGTTTGTGTTAAATCACTTCTCTGTCACTTCTTGTGAAAGTTTTACTTTAAAGAGGGATTTGCATCACTCCAAGTATGACTTTTACTTGGGGGTAAGCAAAAGTCTCAGTTGGTGACTACCCTTTGACTGACATTACAGTTAAAAAAATTCAGAAAGATGCAGAGCAGCTCATATTACACAGCATGCAGAGAGTCTTTTGATTACACATTAGTGAGAAAAATACTGTCACATGATTCTCAAGAGCCATTCAGGAAATAGGATAGTCTACAATACAATTCTTTATTGGGGTGACTGCATTCTCCCTTTAAGCAGTAAACTATGTTTGTGTCTGCATAAAGGAGGATCTAAAGACAGTTATGGGTGGAGCTAGAACTAACTTAGTTGGGAGAATTGGATGTGTCTGGGATGGGACTATTTCTCCTTTAAACAGTGCTAAGGAAATGTATGTCTGTGTATTAGGTATAGTAATTTTGGCATGTCGCCCCCTTTTTTCAAGATGAAAAAATCATATGAATTTTATGAATAGTGTAATACAGCTGTTTGTGCTGATAAGGAATGAAATAAGGTAAGGCAATTTATCCCATTTGAAGTTCATCCCTTTTGTTTTGATTTCCCACCTTTTTCTACCCCTCCTGAAAAGCTTTTCTCCAACTTTTTCCGTTTTCTTCTCCCATTTCTTGGTTTCCTCCTTTTCCAAGTTTTCTCCTTTTCTAATGTTTGTGGGCATATTAAGGACAATTTATGTATGGTTTGCTTCATGAAAATATGTGATCATATTTGCAGATAGCTAAGACTCAAGAAGATTGGCTCAGGTAAAGTTAACAAAATAAATAATGGAGGAAAAAGTGCAATTTTATAAAAGGTTTCAGAACACAAAATTTAACAGGTTATTCAAACCTACTGTATTGAATGATTTAAGGGTATGCAAGTACTTCTTAAACAGTCATTGCTTGTATTGTAATTGACCACTAGAACCAGCTGTCCATTACCAGACATTACCAGTTGAAACTGGATGATGATGATGCTGGATGGAACTGTGTAATTAAACACCACTTGGTGGCAAACATATAGGTTTGCATGTGGGAGTAGAAATTGTACCCTATGCTTTCATGCAGTTGTACAGCTAATGTCTATAGGTGAGATATGAGGGATGGTGGGGGTGGGCTGGGATTTTTATACTTTATGGCCAATATAAGTGATTTGTAATAGTACTACCGCAAGTCATAAATAGGTGTCCACTCACAGAGTAAACATTGGCTTCTAGTGTACTCCCAAACAGTGGCAAGCAGTGAGCCATCCCAATTGAATTCTTTTATACAGCATGCATTGTGAGAAGTGACAACAGATTGAAAACATTGCATGTAGCATCAGTGAAGCTACTGCCTGTTTATTGATTTGCTTATTTTTTGGTAAATATTTATTGGCTCAGGTGTGTTACAAGTTGTAAGAAAGTAGGCTATTAATTGTAAGCACGATTCTGAAAACAAATAGAAGTGTTCATTCACTATTTGTTTGTGTGGTTGGTATGCAGGCCAAGGAACAGTCAGCAAAATACCTTCTTAAAACTAGGTGAAGGTCCGGTAGTTCTGGATATAAGCTCCCAAATTATTGTTAAGATCCTTCTTATCCATTTGGAATGTTATCTTTAGGGGTAGGGCCCTTCACTTAACTCTGTTTTGGTGAGTATATTATTGGACTATGATCCTACTTTAACTGCCAGGGTGATAGGTCATAGATAATAATTTTCTTGTGGTTCTGAGACTTTTCTCTGTGTTATCAACTGAGTACACAACACAATAACTTAATTGAATGCGACAAGTACACTTGAATGTTGCACTTTGCTTTATGGAAGTGATCTCTGTTTAGCAGGCTCTGAAGGTTGTAAGTAACCTCTTGCCTAGTCTTCACCCCTGTATGTGGTATAGGTCCTGACATGTCAGGCTTTGTGATAAGTTTAACAGATAAAGCATCATGTTACTTTATATTTTTAGATTTATGGGTATCATTTCTCTAAATCAGTTTTTAGTGCAGAAAAAAGGTATATAATGGCTGATAGGGATTATTGTAGTGTGGTAATATGTACACATAATGATGTTTGCTTTTCCATGGCCTGTATCTCCCCCAGTACATGTACACCTACCCCTTTCCTCTAGAACAATAAAAGAAAAGAGTCAAACATACAAATTGAAGTACATGGAAAATCCTTTCATGAATGAACCATTTTAAATCTGTGCTCAAAACACAAAGATTCTTAAATGTTTAAATATTGGGGAAGATGATTATAAGTGCTTGGAACCCCCTCTCCCCCCCCCAAATGTTTTTTTTTTTTTTGAAGTAGGAACAAAAAGTTGGCAAGTTGAACAATGCATATACATGGTTGTAATCTTGATGAATATCTGCCTCTCAATTGTTGTTCTCTTCAAGTACAGAAACTGTTGTCATTGTTTCATCACAGTAAGTGTATAGGTGGCCAGTATCTAGATAAGGCTTTGACCGTGTACGATTCCTCACTATACCATCTCACTTGGGAAAGTACATTTTGTAAAAAGTGACTTACAATTGAAAGTAGCAGTGGGTTTTATCTTTTTTTTTTCCACTTCAACATTTGTAAATTTCCCCCATTTTTTCCACCTTTTAGTACCTTCTCACAAATTTTTATTCTTGCCATCTATGAATCTGGGTGTTTTTTGTGTCAGTCTTTCCCAGCACAGAGCAGGCCCCAAAATTAAGGCCAAGTACTTGTGTACTTCGCATAAGCAATAATCGGGATTTATTACTAAAACATAGCAAAATTTGCAATGTTTGATACCTTTCTTACATGTTTACAGCTTCATATCTACGTTTTGATGGCATAATTGTCCACAGCAGTTGAAGTAGAACCATACTGATGTATGTTTTACTAGATGCTCATTTTGGTAATAAAGAAAGTTGATGTGGGTATAGAAGATGTTGCTGGTTATTCTTCTTATGAGTATACAATAAAGACTAAACCATGAGTGTAAGGGCAAAATGTTTTCATCGTGTTCTAAATAAAATAAATAGCTTTATACAATTTTCATTGACCACGGAAAATTTTGTACTTAATGTCTTTGAAGTTGAATTGTACTAGTTAAAATTAATATGGACATTGGCAACACTGGGCATTTGTCAAAATGGGGCATGGGGATGGATTTGTATAGGTGGAAGGAGGAGAAATCATTGAGGGACAGTAGCTTTTCAACTGCATAGTTTCTTTTGGGGGAGGGGGGAGGCTGTCATCCCATGGAAGAAAGTGACAAGCCTTTTTCATAGTCTACAGAAAATGTGATAACATTTGTCTATGGAGGCCATTTGTAGTGGTTTTAAATGTGTCCACTGGCAGTACCAGACAATTTGAAAGTTGGAGGATGGGGCTGGAGAAATTTTTCAGTTACAGTAGCATTACAGCTGCATAATTATCTTTGTTTTTTTTTTTTCTAGAGGTGTCAGAATTACTGGGGGACAAGCTGCCTTTTGTCAAGATGCTTTATGAGAGTGGAGGTGAGGGAAAAATGCCCTCATAGGGGAGATAGTTGCTGAGAAGAAAATGTCTTTTGTTCTTACATTTAATTGAGGGGTTTTAACATTGTAATTCAGTTCCAAGAGATTGCAGGAGCCCTATATGTGAAAATCCAAACATCTGTTTTGTGATTTATGAATAAAATAATTTGATCTCATTGCATTGTCCCCTTTCTTTTGGCAGATAGGCTGTTATTAACTTTCCCTTCAACTGTAATAAAGTTCTACTGTGCTACTTACACATGATGGTCCTACTTTTCAGAGCAACTTTAGATATAATTCTTAATGATGGTGTCATCTCTCCTGGCAAGCAGGCCAGAGGTCATTTAGTAGTATGTATTCAACTTAACTGTGGAGATCATATATTCCAACACCTGGTAATGTTTCATACAATGTGCATTCAAACTTAACCTCACAAATTCAAAATATGTGAGTGTGAGTTCTTGACCCCCTGAAAGCTTTGCAGAATATTAGTAGCTCTTGGCATGAGGTACGGTTGATAATTACAGAACTGCATGTCACATGTTAGAAACCTAGATAACTGGGGACCTATTGTAAAAGACAGACCAGGGAGGGCTTCAGCCTCTGATTTTGGTATATCTTTGACAGGTGGTAGATTAGAACATTAATGTTGTTTTGATCAAGTCTCTAGGGTTGACCTGTTCCTTTCTTAACCCCTGGTGGTACCATAAGCTGAAAAGTAACTCAATTAGTGACAGAAAACAGGGAGGTTGTTGGCAAATGGTTCATTGTGTGGTGATGATGTGCTCTGGCAGAGCTGCAGTTGCTTGGTCACTAGTGTTCTGCTGGTAGTATTGATGGTGTTTTTATATCACAGCTGACAAAGGGGGTATGGGAGGGTAAAATCCCCTCTTGCCAAATATCTACCATTGTTCCAAATGTTGAAATGACTAACTCTTGTCGGTATCACCGAGAGTATATGTGTACTGAACAGGAAATGAATCATTTAACTCCCTTGGATCATGGAATGAGTATACCCCAGGGTTAAGTCAGGGTTGGGTTTAAGGCTGGGAATGTTTGCAGAGGAATGGGGAAATCTTTTGGGGGATTAATCTGTGAACCACACTGAACAAGTTTAATTTATGAAGAGATGGGATAAGCATGTTGTGAGTTAGAAGGGGGGTGGGTCACTAATGGGGGTAAGGTGTAAAGAATGGTTTTCAGATACTGTGTAATCTTCATTGTTGGTATGCATGGAGTAAGATGGAATCTTTGACCAAGATTGTCTTCACAGGAAAATGTTCATAAATCTTACTTTAGGTAGCATGGTCTTATCACCTCCCTGGTTTAGGTGGTTAGAATGTTACCTTCTGCTTTGAAAAGCTAATAGTAACCCAAAACTTAGATCCATCTGCAAAAAAATTGTAAAGAATCTGTTTCCATGGATTTGAGTAGGTAAAGGTGTCTAGATTTACCCCCCCAAAAAAAGATGCCGTCAGTGTCGGCTGGGGAACTTCAAAATGGTGTCCAAAATTGCCGCCGCACGCAATTTGCTAAATCTTACAGATCTCATATTTCTCTCACAAGTATTTTTTCTAATATTTCCTGATAAAATCATTGAATATTGATGGAAAACCAAGAAGTTATTCTGCATAAATGTAAGAAATAAGTGACAAAAATATTGTCACATGATTGATATGAGCCATTCCTGAACTAGTGTAGCGATACACTAACTCAAATGGGGGGAAATTCTTTTTCCCTTTAAAGGAAGAGTTTAAGCAAAAAATAAATTTTCATATATGAAAGAGGAACTGAAAGCCTTCTCAAGTTGGTAAAACTTCCCTTCATATCAGACATGTACTGTAGCACTTGAGATATCAGTGAATGAAGTTACCATATTTGTGACCCAAAGTGAACTTGAGGCAAGCAGGGGTTATATCACTTCCTCACATTGATAAGAAATGCTTTCTTTCCTTTGTTTTCTTCAGCCTGTTGTGTTGACCTTGAATTTAATAGGGATAGAACCTCCCCATGGAGAATGTGAAGTTTGTAAAATTCCCATGCCTTTCATGCAATCACATTCTGATAACATGGGAGTGTGAAGAAGAAAATTGGTTGTGAAGTTTAATGAAAAACAAGACTTAATGTGAGGCTGTGACATTATATGTGCTTGCTTCAAGTTCACTTTGTGTCAAAAATGTGAAAACTTTAACTGCTAATATCTTGAGAACTGCACATCAAATTTCAATGCAAATTTCATCAGAATGCTTACAAGTACCCCTCTAACATATCAAAAAATGAGTTTATCGTAGACTTTTCATTAACCTGTCTTTGGCTTGTACTATGTTAAAATGATTGTTATGACTAGATTGCTAATAACCTGAGTCGCTAAGGTTGTTTCAAACTATAATGCAACTGTAAATATAAGTTACAGGGAAGTAAGTGGAGAGAAACCTCCACAGGTTAGTCTGTTCAAAAATTACATGGAACTATGCTTGTATTGACCTGGCCCCTTTATTATATGTTAAAGATAATTATTAATATAAATGTTTGTTTCCCCCTTTATAAACTTCCAGAAAAAGCTTTAATTTTAATGAAATGCAGAACAATTTTTTTTGCTTTTAATCCTTAAGTACACAGATTGAAACATTTATTTGAAATTCTCATGAATAAAAATGCCAGCTTTTAAGCATAACAAATTTCACTGGGGACATCTTTTTTTCATATTTAATGTTTTAAATACTTTTTCTTACCCCAGTGTTTTCAGCAACCAGAGGTTACATGAACTTTAAGTGAAGTGAACTCACTCCATAATTATTTTGGTGGGTATAATTTTCAATGGCTATGTTGGATCCTTGGGGGAGGCTAGAAGGGTTCAAGATGCTTTGTACAGTTCATTTCATAGTTCATCACGGTCTAATAGTCTCTAGAGAAATCGAACTCTTTTTGGTCATAAGAAGAAATGAAGGTTTAGGTGCTTGAATTCTCAGTTTCAACAACAGTTTTCAAATTATTTGTAATTTACCAGCATTATTAGTATCTGATTGTCCTGGAAGTGATATCCGTTTAGTGATGAAGAAGTGGTGAATGGTGGTATCTATCAGACAAGCTGTCTTCTGCCATCACTCCTGACTGCTTTTGGTAAATCACAATAAGGGTGAGGTACAGCACCTTTTTCCGTGCCTTGGAAAAGGTGCATGCCATTACAGAAGGGCAAAGAAAAAAAACGTATTTTAAAGTACCCAATTACAGAAAAGTAACTGCATCTTGCCAAATCTAACATGAAGCAGAAATTTGTTTGATTTGTAGATGGCCATGCCTTCCCACATGTGATGTTGAAGTGTGGCTGTGGGCCTGAAGCCAGCTACTGAGATCCGAAGGGGACAGGGCCCTTGTGTAATATTGATGTGCATGTGGAGGGCCCAAAGTCACCTGTTCAGTTTTGGAGGGGGCAGAGTTTACCATTGAGGGTCATATGCATGTATACATCACCATGGTCTCTAATTTAAATAGTAGCTCTTAAAAGCTGACGGTGTGGTGATATATGAAATTTTGGGGCAGGGGTGGGTGGGGCATTGCAAGGTAGCTAGTCTGCTACAAAGCTTTCTTTCTTACTATCCCATGTTGAATCCATCTGTACAGTATGGACAAATCAGACAACAGTTGAATCCAAAAGCTGAAAGTGTCTTTCTGCACATTAGTTCCCATATATGCCAGTACTGATGGCAACCATGACACTCTACATGAAGCCATTAATCAGCAGCTATTTATGGCTGAATTATGGTCCATCAGCATAGATATACATAGCCTTCAAATCCTCTTCCTCTCATACAGGTGGCATGAAATAATGTCCCCTTGTTTTCTTCACTTCTATGTTATTCAACTTTTTTCAACATCAATATGAGAGCATATATTAAGATGGTAATTTACTGCAGTGTTTCTTTTTACTTGCCACTACCTTAGTGGCTCTCAAACCCATGTGACAATGGAATGTTTATGTAGCACTACCAGGGCTCTTGCTTTCCAAGGAGCAACAAATTTTATTTTTTTTTTTGTAATCATCTCATCTCTAGAGCACTCCTCCCAGTCTTTATAAACTTTCCATCTGTTACTGTAAACATGACAGTGCCCTTTTGCCCACCATTGGACCAGCCATGTCAAACATTAAGTAAACATAATGCCAGTGGTTGTCAACAGTCTTTCATCAATATGTTTCAAAATCAAAGTCACATGTCTGCTTCTGATAAAAGTTGCCTGCACTTGTGAAATGCAAGACAAACTCATCTTCATCTTCATTTTGTCAAATGAACATCTCGACAGCTCCAATCATATTTCTTTGGGAGTCAAAATTATACTCTTACATATGTAGCTTACACCTGAGCCATTAGATAAAAAGATGAAAATATGTTTCCACTCATGATGAGATTGATTTACAGAATATTCCGTTCCTTTGACTGCTGTATCCACGAGTAAGTCTTTGACATTTTGAGGTGAGCGTAGAACTCGAAAAGGAAACTTGAGCTATACTTTGATAAATACTTGGTAGGGATGGCTACATACTTGATGCAAGGACATAGCAAAGATACAGAGCGTCATGACGACGTAAGGGATTGCGCTAGAGAGACGTGGTTGTTTTATCGAGTGTCCCACCATACAGTTCAGAGATACAAAGGCATGACTTTTGTTTTTTGTTGGTTTAGTTTGTAATGAATAATACTAAACACATGATTTGAAAGTGAATGTGACTTTCAAAACAGGTCTTTATGAAGTTGGTGCAGTGGTGAGGTAGTGGTGGAAGACATATTATTGTGAAAGTATACTAGATATGATATAGAATGAATTACAATACTGATTTATATATGTACTATTTTGAACAATAACATGACAATGCTACACAGTGTTTTTTTTTTAAGAGATGGTCATACTAAGGCCTACACAAACATGTTGGGTGCTACAGTACACAAATGAGTTTTGCATGTATGAGTTAAAGCAGTTTGAGACTTACAACAGTATTTTAGGTCAGTATTAATGTATATGTAATTACCATGGTAAGGCTAGTAAAGGTAGAAAATTATTTTGTATTTTGTAATTTCTAGCTAGCAATTTGTGATGTGAACTTATATATCATGTCAATAGTGCTATCTGTGACCAGTGCGGCTTGGGGGAATTCTGGGAACGATGCACCTTCATTTTTCTTTTTCTCCAATATGTCGTTTCTTAATGGACTTTTGTGGTGGAGCAATGCAAGTACCCGGCCTGTCTACACAAAAATCCTGCTCCAAATAAATACTGTGTCCTACTAGAATTGACAAACTTTTCAAGGGCTAGGTAATCAACTGATCAGACAATTTTGCTGCTCCATCCTTAACCAATCATCAATATTCCTTTCAGGGTACAATAAATCTATAGATGATACATACTTGCAACACAGCCTTGAGGGTGTCCTCAGTAGAGGCAGAGTTGTAATGTGGTCACTCAATTTGCAGTTGAGTCAAGTCATTTACTACATTCAATATGACTCGAGTCGAGTCAGTCACAGTGACTCGAGTCATTGTATTATTTCTATGAGGAAAATTATGGTACAATTGCTGGAGTCATTTCCCTTTTGAAAATTAGTGACTTGAGTCATGACTCATTACAACACTGAGTAGAGGGCATGCTACTGCTATACAAACAATTTTACCAGTTGCTGATTGTGGGCAATTAAGGGTTACATAGGTAAGATTGATGATTTATACATTCCTAAATCAGGGAATTGTGGTGATCCCTTTTTGCTGGGACTATTGCCAGCGTCAATCAGGAAAATCCTTTCTTCCTGTCAAAAACTACAAAATTGTTATTCATAAGTTTAAGAAAATTTTTTTGGTACACTGATTTACAATACATTTTAATGGTAATAATAGAAAAGTTGATTTATTCACTTCAAGCCATATGAGAACTTGAAAACAATTAAAGTTTCACATGAGGAAAAGTAAACTAAAATCTTTAAAGGTGTAAAATGAAACCAGTTTCCAAAATTTGTCAGTTTTGTGTGGTTATGTCTTTTTTGCACAATACCTCATGTATGAAAACACTGTGATTACCTTTCAGTTCAACATTTTAGCTCATTTAGCATCATTCCACTCCATAGACCCACTTGTTATAGAGTTGCTGACTTTACTATGTTCACCCATGGGGTTGAAAAGCTGTTGAAGGCCCAAAAAGTAGCAAGGCTTTTGGACTGGACAGCACCCACCCTTGGGGTCCTTATAGAGAAATCACTTCGGATCTTGCTCACTTTTTAAGCCAGCTTTATTAGCAATTCCTTGCAAGTGGGCCCGGAGCATACCAGTGGATTGGAAAACAGATAATGTCTGCCCCATTTACAAAGAGAATGACAGCTTTCCCTGGACATCAGCTTGTCTTGCTCATTTATATTTGCTGTAATTTGTTAGAGCATATTGTGAGCTCCAAGCTAATGGACTTCTTTGAACCAGATAATATCCTTTTGTCTAAGCAGCATGCCTTTAGAAAATCGGATGGCTGTAATGCTCAACTGATGTCAGTCATTAAAAGACTGGGCTTCATTCCTTGATACCAACAAACAATAGATGTTTTCATAGTTGACTTTAAAAATGCAATTTTGACATTTTTCCTCATGAATTTTATACTTAAAATTAATCTTTTTAGTCTGAATGTCTCTAAACAGATTCTTTGGTGGGTTAATTAAACAGCATGAAGTTACATGACTCTCTTTAGTGCCTAGGGGTTTTGATCACTCGTGAACTGTTGGGAAAAGCACATGCACTATGTTTGCAACACAGTCGATAAAATCTTAGGGATACTTCAAAGAACTTGTCATTCTGCTCTAGCTATGTGAAGCTAGCTGTCTATGAAGGTGTTTGATTTTGTCCAGTTTTGGAGTACACCAGCAAAGTCTGGGACCCATCCCAGACTTACAGGATAAACCTGAAAGATCAGCTAGGTTCGTTAGTTCTTACTTCTCACATGAGCCAGGGTCCATAATCTCTATCTTTAAGCATCTGAATCTTCCTCTGTTGGTTGAGCATTGTAGGCAAAATAGACTCATTCTTTTCACTGTCTTTGGTCAGACTCGTGTTCCTGTAGATTGATTTTGGCATTCCACCTGTAGGACTTGACTAATAAATCTACACTTTAGTCTTCTGTATACCAGGAAAAACTGCTACAAATTTAGTTTCCCCACCCTAGACATTAATCTCCCTACTTATTTGATTAATAATCATCTGTCATAAGGACCTGCCTGGTTTTGTTGTTAGCCACATTAGGGCTAAAGCACCTATCAATGCATGTGTGGTGAGTAAATGGCCTTGTGGATGTTTCACCATGTTTGGGAATAAGAAGAAGTTTTGCACAAATTGAAGGGGGCAAAAAGGTCCACAGGTTCTGAAAATGAGCCCATAGCCAGCTGCTCAAAGTTAAGGGGGTGAGCAATGCAAAGATTATGAAAATGAGCCCCTCAGTCAGCTCAATAAATTTAAAAGGGGCACAGGTTACAAAAGTACTGAAAGAGAGTCCAATTGTCAGCCACTAAGTTTTAAAGAGCAGAGCAAACAAAGGTTCTGAAAGTGAGTCCATACCAGCTGCTCACATTTTAAAAGGCAAAGGTTCTCACCGTGAGCTTATTGTCTGCTGCTCAGATTTTACCCAAAAAGGGTGCAAAAATTCTGAAAGTGAGTTCATAGCCAGCTACACAAATTTGAAGGAACAGGAGGTGCAAAGGTTTGCAAAGTGAGTCCATAGCCAGCTCTACAGATTTAAAGGGACACAGGATGCAAAGGGTTTTTAAAGTGTGTCCATAGCCAACTGCATAGATTTAAAGTTGCAAGGCAAACAAAGGTTCTGGAAGTGAGTCCATAGCCAGCTTCACAGATTTAAAGGGACACAGGATGCAGAGGGTTTTTAAAGTGAACTTACCACCAACTGGTCAGTTTTAAAGAAGCAAAGTGTATGTTGGAATGACATTTGCATGGTTCAATCGTTGTTTTAACAAAAGGATTAGAAGCAAGGTACCCCAAATTGTTGCTCCAAATTCTCCACATTGTGGTGAGCCCATCGGAAACAGTTCCAGTCCTTGCATGCCATGTGCCTAATTTGCTGCTCAAGTTGCATGATAATTGGCATGAAGTGTGATACATGACAAATCTGTTGCATGCCAGATACATGATTCTGTTTGTGTCTTTTAGCTATTAGCTGCTGGTTTTTGTATGAATCCCTTGTAAATGATCAACTCATCAATAGTAATCGTGACAGATAGCAGTCAATTGATTACCGTAAGGTATGTACAGAAGTGTTTTCCAGTCTTGAGAATCTACCATATCTAACTTTCATCAGTTGTTGACAAATTTTCAAAAACAATACTCAAAAAGTGATATTATATATAGATGTCTGACACCGCAATGTTTTCCAACTAGGTCATTACCTTACACACAATAAATCATGTATTGGTGTTTTACTTTATCTCACTTTTAGCTCTGTTTCTTTCATGGTGTTGTAAAGTTTGTACCAAAATTCTTGAATGTTAACAATCAAAAGTTATATGTTCCATTGATATCCTAATGTTGAAGGGATTGTTTTTGTAAAGCTGTAAATTAAGGGTTTTATATCAGTCATTCATAAATAATGCTTCTCTTCGTCTCTGTGTTATTATTTTTAAATAAATGCAAGTTTAGTCACAACTTTGAAAGAAACATAACAGCAAAAAATAGATTTTATGTTGTTGAAATGGTACCAGCTGGTTGGTTCTCTGGAAAGGTAGTGTTTTGGATGTAACTAAGAACCTATCATAAATATTTTATTCCTCTCTGCTCTTAAGAAAGGATGTGTTCTGAAAAATATGTGTGGATGATAGCATCTTTTCATCAAAATAATAAAAAGCTTTGCATTGTACAGGTGAAACATGATGTAGGTCACAAAACATGCATAGATTTACACATATGAGTGTGTGTTTTAAAAAGTTGGGTGCAGCATAGCCGCCTACTTAATGTAATGTCAAAGCAGTGTTCATAGACAGTGAGGGGAGAGGGGGGGGCGTTGTGACCAGACCTACCTGCTGAGCAGTCTGTTGGTATATAGGAATTGAGCTAGGGAACAGTGACCTGCCCACTGAGCATTCTGTTAACTGTGAATGTATGAGGTGAGTTGGGTATATAGCAGCCTGGTACATAGTGGCCTGCCTACTAAGCAGTCTATTGGCTGTACCTTTAGGAGGTGAGATTGGTATAGTGGCCTGCCTGCTGAGCAGTCTGTTGGCTGTGCCTGTAGGTGGTGAGATGGGTATATCATGACCTGCCTGCTGAGCAGTCTGTTGGCTGTACCTGGAGGTGGTGGGTTGGGTATATAGTGACTTGTCTGCTGAGTAGTCTGCTATATTTGTAGGAGGTTTAGAGACTTGCCTGCTAGTATAGTTGGTTGGCTTTGTATAAAAGTTGAGTGAGATATACTGGTCTGCCTCTGAGCAGTTTGTGGGCTGTTTGTAGGAGGTGACTTTAGGCATGTATGCAACCTGCTTACTGAGCAATCTACTGGCTGTTTTCACCCCCCAGCATCTTGTGAAGAGGGAGAAAAATCTTCCTGTAAAATTTTCACTTACTAGATATTTAAATGAAAAGGTATGAAATAAGCACTCCTTTTTGCTAGTAATTCACTCCCATACCATTTTTTTATTGCAAGATCTAGTATAATAGTTCTCTACACAATTGCACTGTCATGAAGTTGTCATGGGGTTGCGAGGTGGCATGGATGGGGTCCACCATTTCATGAGGGGCTTCAAGTATTGAAGTCTAATATTTTTCCCCGTCATAAATGTAGAGTTTGCTAATTTTGACTTTTTTTGTCTATTGAAGATGGCCTCCTCACCTCCCCCCCTCCGCATTCCCAGATCCTATCTTAAGACCCTCCAGTGTTCACACCTTTGACTTTATTTTGTAAATGTCATAATTTTTTCTTCTGTGAGAATGGTTTCATTTTAAGGAAGTCACACAGGTACGTTCAAAAGTAATTTTAAAGTTAAAGTTATCACTTAATACTGGAAACTTTGAATCTTTAAGAGCAACAGAAACTTTAGCTAGGTAGATCAAACAGAGAAAGTTTAAAACTTTAAATACTTTGTCTCCTGACAGTGTCTTGGATGAAATATAATGCAAATATCAAAGTTGAACTGATAAAGTAAGCAGTGATGGTGACAAAGTAGGATGTTGAGTGTTTACTCAAACTCTCGGTATTGTTTGCATGAAATTATACAATCCAGTGACTTTATTGGTTTTGACTGTTCTACTAGCTATTGAAGGAATGTTCTTCTTTATGGTTTCCATCCTGCTCTTTGCATTCCCACAGCATGAATTATTCATTGGGAGATGAGAAAGTTGAACAAGTTCATTCAACTGCCTCTGAGATGCTCACATTCACTTAAAGAAGTTGCTCTGGAAACCAATCTACATCCCGTTGACCTTCTTTATAATATTTTGCATCCAAGAATTTCTCTTACGGGAGGAGATTTGATTCCACCTCGCAGTGTAGTGTCAGAAAATATGACAACCGCCCTGTCAGGTATTACCTGGAAGAAAACATTTTGATTATAAAAGAAGAACAGAAAAGACTTAATGCGTTTGTTGAAATCCACTTGTATCACATTTCATCTTGACTGAGCGACCGTTTCTCAGCCAACTGTTCATGGTGAGAGGCCCTTCACCTGCCTATCTTCCTTGCTCTCTGTCGGGCATATTTACCCTGCTCGCGTAATTGGATCTAGCGCATAGCTAGTTTCTCCTTATAGTCAACTCATCAGGTTTGCGACAAGTCTGCCATACTTACTCTGACTCACGAGGGCTGTGGCGCCTGATTGTCTGAAAGGAGTCTTGATACACGCTCATCTGTTTTCGCAAGATATCCCCCTCTTCATGTGCATAACACCGACACTAATGTTTCCAGTCAACTGAAACCAGAAGATCTCCAAGAAAAAGAATCCAAAAATAAAAAGAGAAAAAAAAATGAGTAAATAAAATAAATTGTGATATTTCATAACCCTTTAGGCCAAGACTGAACTGTGTGCGGTCAGTAACCTTTATTGAAGAAAAATGAAAAAAAAAAATAATAAAAATGTGAAGAAAGAAAAACTTTTGGTTGTCTCTAAATAGCAGAAGAGAATCTATAAGCTAAGCAAGCAAATGTGCCTCCTGGGCTTCACTGATCAATGGGCTATGGCAGCAGTAGCAGCATCATCCTCGTCTAACAACACTCCAAAGAAAACATTTACCTCACTACCTCCTGCCTCCTTTTGAAAGAGATATTTGGTTTTGCCTCAATTGCACCATCTTTCATCTGACCCTCCAACCCTTGTAGGAGTATAAGGGGCGGAGTCTTCATCTTACAAATTTTGGTTATTGACACATGCCACTCAGCTGTCAAAGCTGGTTTCACACTAGGGCAAATAATTCACTTGTTGATGATGTTCCTACACCGCTCTCTAGAAAGAACTATTTTCTTTGGGAGTTTGCAACCACAGCTAATTCTCTTAGATCATGACTGCTTTGAATATGCCTGCAGAAACTTGAACTTCAAATTCACCTTTGATCCAGTTGGTATAGGGCTGTGTGTTATTAGCTTCTTTTTTCATGTGCCTTGTTGAGTGATCTTATTGCAGATTGTGGGTGCAAATAACCAGTTCTTTTGATATCTACCTGTTGGGAAGAAATGTTATCCTCAGGTAGTGTAATCGAATATCTGACAGTGTATCTGTTGAAAAATAGAATTTAAAAAAAAAAATAGTGAGTTTATTCAATGGGAAACTTGAACCACAGCAATTACTGTTGTAAGTAAAACATTTCTGTGGTACCAAATTGTGGTAGTATCAGGGGCGTCGATCCTGGGGGGGGGACAGGGGGACATGTCCCCTCCACTTTGTGGTCCGGGGGGACGTAATACAAAATGTCCCCCCCCCCTTTTTGCTGCCAGGCTTTTACTTTTTATAAGTCATAATCATGGGCTCAGGAGCCCAATTTGATATAGGGGCTGTAATGACTTGCCTGAAAAATATAACTAAAAATTTTTCGTGCGCTGCGCGTGCGTTCAACATATAAATATAAGTATTATAGACATGCATCAGGTTTACAATCAGTAATAATCAGTGACATAGTCAGAATTTATCTCTAAGGGGGCCATGCAGTATGTTGTGTGATTACTTGCTTGGGGGAGGGGACACTCCTTCCCTTTGAAAATTTTTGAAAAATTTGGTGCCCTTACATTCAATCTGGTACCACATAAAATACACCTGTACAGCGATGAAACAAAAAATATCAAACTAGTGGTTTGTCCCCCACTTTTGAAACTCGATCTGCGCCCCTGGGTAGTATGGCCTCTTTCATTTTAATATGGCAATTTTCTTGACAAATTTGCTTTATGTGGACTACTATAGGTATGCTTATATAGGGGTGGATTGTGTCAAGAATGAACATCCGTAAGTGGAAAATGTTCAAGTTTGAAAATATTTTTACTTAATGTTGGTGATTTGTTGTTGTACTGCTGTAATCTTTTCTTCAAAAGTTTAGGAGAAATTTTTAGACGACCTTGGTATTAACAATACTGACATGTTGGGCTATTTTGGAGTGAGGTAAGATAATATTCATATGTTGATTGGATTGAACCTGTGGTGTAATTTCTGGAATCTTCCTTCTCCCCCTCCCATCCTCCCCCCCCCCCACTTTTATTTAGTATTGTCATATGAAGTTTCAGCTAGAAGTTTTCAAAGAAAGAAGTTGTTTCAAAGGGATGTATAAATGTGATGGGTTGGGTGTATAGTTGAGGTGATATGTTTAACCATTAAAGGCATAAAAGGCTGAAAGGGTAGTCCCCCTCCCCCCACCCTATTGTTTGAAAGTTTGTTCCTATTGCACCAGGCTGCAGAAAAGATTGTAGGCCTGGGCTGATAATTGCTGAGTCTGTAAAAAGTCACTTGTTTATATAGTAAATAAAGAGACAAACTGAAGAAAGACTTAGAAATTGTGGCAATGAGTAAATTCAGAGGCATTTAGACGGATAGATACATTATAGTAAAGAGTGTAGGCCTAAATAATTCACTTGCAACAGTTCTGAATGTAGGGCCTCAATTAAATTTAAAATTGATCATTATTAAACAGCTCTCTCAGTAATGTTTAAATATTGTGTCAGTATTGACTGCCACAAGATGTTTCAATTTTGTATTGATACCATAATTCAATGAGATGCACAAATATAATGGCACTGTGAATGAAGGTTCTGGAGTACATTTAAAATAAAACTTTGCAAGGCTTGATATAACCCACAAAAAGGGTATGTCAAACAAAAATTAGTGTAAGCTAAGGAAGGTTTGGAGAACAGCTTTTACTGTTGTTTGGAGCAGTCATGGTTTAACCAGATCAATTTTCCAAGGGGACATTCATAATTGTTGGCCTTGAACAGTTGTTACTATACTGATACCAATAACCCACCAAGTGACAATCGTAGAGTCAACACGTCTGCACATCATTGTTTAGAGCTAATAAATTAGTGCCCTCCACACTGAATGTTTGAAAGAACTGATACCTTACAAGTAAATGCTAAATATTAGGAACCAACTGTTACAATTTAATTCATGGGGGATGGAGAAGAGAGGTCATAGTTACAGGTTGGGAGACTATTTCATAGGAAGTATGCTTACCATAGGATAAATTCCTTGGCAATGTATACTGGAGGGGGAGGAGAGATATTTTTCTAGGATTTTTTTTGGGGGGAGAAAGAGAATTTTATGGGGGAGAAATTCTTGTTACCAGCTTTCATGATGTTTTTGATCTACTAGGAGAAGTTAGTATCCAGTTTTAGCTGGGTAGATGAAAGCAGATGAAATTCAGTGTCTTCCTTAATAATACACACTGAACCAAGAACCTAAGGAGGACTTGAACTCAAGAATTTTGATTAAGAGTTACAGTGCACTGCAGCATAACTAACTGTTTTTTTGAGTAACACTTAGAAAGCAATAAAATGTTTATGAGAAAATAAAAGTATCCTTGGTCTATATTTGTAACTTTATCATACTGTGTTAGATGACTTAAGTATCAGCAAATCCAGCAAGTTGGATAGCATTTCAAATCTTTTGTTGTTGATGAGGGTAGACAAGGCAACCCACTAAACTATTTCATAACAGTACTACTGTGATTATACAGTAGTAGAAATGAGATAAAAATGTAGGATGATGACCTATCAAGAATACCACCTAGCAAAGTTGCCCCTTAGAAAGGGGCCCCTACAAATTAAAGGGAAATGCAGTCCCCCCAATTTGAATGAGTATGCCCCATCATCCTAGTTCAGGAATGGCTCATATCAATCATGTGACGATATGTTTGTTACTCATTTGGTAACTTCATGCAGAAAAACTCCTTGATATACCCTCAATATTCAATGTTTGTATACAGAAACTTAATGAAAGATACTTGTGAGCCAGATAAGAGGAAATTTGCAAGATTTAGCAAACTTTTGAAAATAAACTTGGGGCAACTGTCATCTTCCTGACAGTCCCCCACCCCCTGACAGTTGCCCCCTGACAAAGTCACTCCCAACAAAGCTCCACAGAGATGCACTCATTTCAACAATGCCTCCCCTTCTTTTGAAACAAGCAAAAAGTGACTACAAATATCCTTTCAAAGGTAATTGAAAAGTGTCAAAGAAAGCTTCTGCACATACAGTGGATAGGCGCATTAAAATATGAAGCTAATGTGATGACATGTTTTTAAAAGAGCGCCACTCATATAAAGTTTGGAATAATTTCAGTGAACAGTTTTGTGTAGTTGATTTTCCACTATTTGCTTTTGGTTCTTTGTGTTGAAATACTTACATGTTTTTGTTGTTTGTAGGTAGGAATGGTACGAAGAGCTACTTTACTATCATTGCCTGATTAGAGTTTGCTTTGACTAGCTTTGTACAGTCTCAGATGTACTAGCCTAACATTAGGTCTTTTATAGTGGGCTTTTGACCCAGCCTAGGCCTTGGCCAATTTATGCTCATATCCTGCCTTGACACTGATCCAAAACCATATCATTCTGACAGAAGACCAGATTCTGCCAATTTAGATAACCAAACATGCTGCTGTAGGTAGTTGCATTAAAAATTTTGGAGATAATTTTGAGTGAAAATGGCTCAAAATTTTGTAACTGATGGAGTATTTCCAAGTAGCCTGTCACATGTGTAAAGACAGCTCTTCATGGTCATAGAGACGAATTATAGAAAGAATTTGTAACGGAATATTCAGCTTTCGATTTGGGTAACAAGTGCACACAATATGGTTAGTGTAGGCCTATAAGGCTAGGAAGTAACCTCGTCTTAGTAAAGTAAATCTAGGCTGCTACTACTGAATACTTACTGCAGGATCTAGTACTGTAAGAAGTAGGGTTAGGGAAATGATAATAGACACAACACAGTAGATATAAATGCCTCAAACAATGTTACTGTATCAAGTTACATAGAATTTAGTAGGCTAAACATTAAAAATAACGTAAAAATTACAATAAATTTGCATAATTTGGTAAAGGTATTTTGTTCTCTGTGTGTTATGGTGAATATTTCAACATCTCATTTGAAAGAATGGCTCAAGTGGTTAAATTTTTATGTTCATCACTTCATAAAACAAATTTTTGTCAAAGTAAGTCGAATTGAAAGTTACTGAGCTTTTGAAATGAAGCAGATTTTGAAAATTAATTCAGGCATAGCCAAAGGTGCTCAGTGAATTGCTGAAAAGGTTTGCAATTAATCCTACAATAGTGAAATTTGCAAGACACAAGTAAGACTGTGCAGTCTTGGCCTTACACCTCTGTAGATCAGTTATTTTTTACTTAAGAGGTTGAGAGGTATAGATAACATTCCCTTCTTTACTACCCTGTCCTATGTCCAATGTCTTCATCATGCTCTTGTGAATGTCACAAAAATTGTATGCAGTCTCAAACCATCCTCCTTACTTTTCACGATTGGCGTAAATACTTGCAGATGGAGAGTTCAGCTGCTTTTCATGTGCACTCATGCATTTGAAGTGGGCAATGAACGCTAGACCACCACACTAACCCCTATCCTAAAGGTTCAGTCAGCTCATCATGTCTTTAGGTGCAACTTCCTGGTCATACCAAGCAGCTATTACTTATGATTGCTATGATTTTATCTACCATATGCCAGTACGCCCCCTTAGGCTTCCTTTTCACCTCAGATCTGACTGTTTCCTTAAAGACAGGTTCAGAGATGGGAAACAAAAATTGTTTTCTGATAATTGAGAATCCGTCGACCAATCTCAGATTTTTGTCAATTTAGTGGGAGAATTTTAATTTGAACTTGGCAAGACCTATCTATCAACATGAGCTATTGCTGTAGGATAAGCTAACATTTAGAATTCTTGTTGTTGCACTTTGCAATTAGAGGGTAAAATTCCTTTGCTTACTTTATAAGTTAAACTGTCGGGTGTTTTTTCTTCCTACCATTATAACTTGGTCATCAAACATATTGTTTCCTTTTACTGTAGGACACTTCAGGGGTTAAAGCAGGTTATTATAGGTGACTGAGCAAGGGGTTTAATATATGGAACTGTTTGTAGCACTTTGCAAGAAGAGGTACATTCACAGGAGTTGTTGGAAAAGCAAAAAGGTTTCATGATTTTTTCATTTCAGTGTTTAAAGTCATGGGGCAAATTAAAGATATGTGCATTGGGGGATGAGTGGATAGGGCATGGGTGTGATATTTTAATCCATGGTATGTTTTGTAAAACTAAAAAATTTTAGTTGGTGAACTTAATGGGTCTACATAACAACATGTAACTTTGTAGGTATAGTAAGGAAATGCTATCTTTTTTAAAGAGCAAAAGGCCTTTAAGCTTATTACTGTGCACAGATTTGTGAGGCCCTGGGTCAGAGATCATAATAGACATGCATTATTAGGTAATATAGTTTAGTCTAGGTATGGCAGGTAGAAATAGGTCAGATTTTGATTTAGGAAGAAAAATCTGTCGTAAAACACTCTGAGGGGAAGAGGATGAAACTTTAAACAACAGCTGGAAGAGGGCAAAGGTTGTAGAACAACAGTATGCTAATAGGGGAAATTCCCCCAAATTTTAAGTAAATCTTCCCCTCCATTAATTCTTTGCTGCACAGCTTTACAGTATAACAGTTCCAATTACAGATCCTCACATGGAAGCTATCCTGCATAGCTGGCTGTACTGTCCTTTTCAGAATCACTGTTGTTTGCAAAGCCAGCAGTTAGTGAGCAAACTGTGTTCTGTGGGATAGATAATTATACACAAGTAATAAGCATACACTTAACCCTGCCCCAAGTCCCCTTCCCCCCCCCCCCCCCAAAAAAAAGCACAGCTGGTTAAGAACTTGCATAGAGAATGAGGATTGTGTACATAGATTACAATTAATACAATTCTTTATAATAAATGTTTGATAATTTGCCACAAAAGTTTTTCAATTTTTCTTTTCCTTTCTTTCATTTATGTTCAAGTGAAATATTTGCATTTTGCATTACAGAAAATGTTCATATTTTCAAAATCAATATTTATAGATATGGAAATGTGCTCTTGCTAACATGACTCTCGTTGTATTGCCCATTATCTGGTTTTTAATATTTTCAAACTGGCAAAATCTTTGAAGTACTGTAAACCCTTGCTTACATAATTTTCAGTAGTGTAGGCCTTTTGTCACTCTATTTATTAGTACACTTAAAAGGAGACCATCGATTTTCCTGTTGTGCCCTTGTACTGTTCACTTTTTCATTTCATTCATCCCATGAACTACGACTGACAACATTGCAAGTGGAAATGTGCTAACATCACATGAATATTCTCTACAACATGTTTATGTAATGCAAGCTCTCCATATGTTCCTTCAACATGGGGCCAGATACTGTACCAGACAAGGCATGAAGTTACATGACATAGGTCTATAGTTTAGGCTTGTAACCTGTAGGCCTACTACACATCAGGAAGGCAACCAAAATTGTGTGGGCCCCATCATTATTCAAGAATGTAAGCATTGCAACATACTTATGTTATACTGTGCATCTAGTACAATAAATAGCTATACCCAAGGTTAAAGTTGTTGAGAAGCATCAGGTGGAAGATGGGAGGTGATATGTCCCTCCTACTTTTGAAAGTGCAGGAGATTGTCCTCATCCCCTCCCCCACTTTTCCCCAGAACCGTAAGAAAAATAGTTGGCCCGGTTGGTTCCATAGCTTGCAGTATAACTGATTCATTGAAGTTAAACTCAAAAATGTTGGCAACAGCCATTTAAAGGGAGATGGTAGTCACCCAAGTTTATTTTCAAAAGTTTGCTAAATCTTACAAATCTCTGATTTTGCTCACAAGTATCTTTCATTATGTTTCTATATACAAAAAAATGAATATTGAAGGTAAACCCCAGAGTTTTTCTGCATCAATTTAACAAGTGAGTAAAAATCATAATTATTGTCACATGCTGTATAAGAGCCATTCCTGAACTAGGACGATGGGGCACACTCATTCAAATCCGAGGGACTGCATTTTCCCTTTAATGAATTAATTTTATGGAAAAATGACTCAGAGTATAACACAGATCATCTGGCCTTCAAATTTCTCAGAGCCCTTAAGTGAGCCCCAGATGCCTTGTTTGCAAGGCTTCACCATTGGTGCTTGCAGTAGCATTGGTCAAGTTCATATCCTCCTTCCCTCCACTCTCTCCCCCATCCCCCACTTTCGAGAAGCTGTCGTCACAAATATACTATCTCATGCACCACTGAAGGTGTAAACTGCTTTTATCATTTTCAATAATGTATCAGCCATTTAATATGTAGGCTGGAGAATGCCGGAATTACCTTCACATCCCTCTGTAATGGCAATATAAATGACACATGCCCCACAGGAGGTGAAACAGTGTGTGGAGGTATCCAGAGATCTAGGTCATGTTTCACCATTTATCCTCCCCCCCCCCAGCCCTGCAGAAGAAATCTTTCTGGATTGACCTGACCCCTTTAATATCTTGGGGTAAAAGGTCGATAATTTTTAAGTTTTTGAAGGGGGATTCATACCTGAGATAGAAGAAATCAATGTCCTATGTGGACTTGGTTTCAAGAATAGTTAATTTTGTGAAAGTTTTTTCCTGATAATCTAAAATGACACTGCTTTTCAGAGTTGCCAAAATTGAAAGATACTACTGGAAGGTTAGAACATAACATTTGGGAATAGAAACATACGCATTTACCTTAATGGGATTAAATAGCATCACTACTGTGACTCAGTAGTCTATTTCTAACGAAAAGTGGAATTCGCTTGTTAAACCTTCCAAGTAAGGATATTTTGTTCTTTGCACCTCCTAGAGATTTCCAGAGTTTTGGAGAAATACATCTTGATTTGGATCCATTTCCATGATATTAATTGTCCTTGACAGGGAATGAATAAAGTTATTTGTCTTCCTACCATCAAGCTGTTTGTCATTTGCTTCAATACCATTGGACAGGACTCAGCTGACCTTTTTCTCTATTTGTTAGTGAAATTTCATCCTTCACAGAGAAATCTTCAAGTATTCTCATTGAAGATTTTATTTTCTTTTATTAAGAACAGTATCAGTGAGCCACTTTTTTGGAGGAGAGCATATCTATGTCATCTCTGTACCACTGCGACCCAGAATATAGTTTGCATTAATAGTTACCATTCGACATGCAAATTTTAAGTAAACTGTAAGTAGTTATACACATCTATAAAATAAGGAAAATGTCTTGAATCTGAATGACCAAGTCGCAAACACTATGCACCCACTCAAGTTAGCAATTCAGAGGGATTTTCAACCTGTCAAATCCCTCTTGGTAAAGTGGTGTGGATTACCAGAGGTCCTGCATCTGGTAGATGTTATCATGGCCCTGTCCTAAAATAAGGTCAATTAGTATTACTCTGTGATGTTTACTTTTGTTATTCCCTGGTTTATGTCCCTAGTTGACCTTAGAGTGAGTGTTTTGTGTAATTCGATTGTGCCTGGGGTCAGACTGACCAGTCAGTTTTCATAATAGAGGAAGACAGTAGATGTAAAAATGAGGGGACTGATTCAGAATCTTATTGAACAATAAGCTTTATTCAGTGGACTTACCTGATGGGATAAAACTTGCCTACTGTGTAGGTTGATATAATGACATTGAGCTGTATTTGGTGCAGTAACAGTGTACTAAAGGCTCAGGGAGCATGCTGGATGTGATGGTAAATATGTGGGTGGGTGACTTTAATAAAATGAGAATTTCTGAAAAATTTGTTGAAAAGTTCAGACAAATATCCATTTGGATACTTATATGTGAGCAGAATGTGTAAAAGGAGTGAAAGGGAGAAATAAAATATACATGGTCCACACAAACAAAATATGTATATGCCTTAAATTATTATTAACCATTCAGTTCTCACCAATAAACCCTAGCAAGTAGCTTTATCTCCTCAAAACATTGTGCATTAGTACCAGAGTAACGAATGCTCTATCATTTGAATGTTTGAAAATTTGGATGAACAAATAACTTTTGTGCAGCAAATAACCAAATTACTTCCTGTAGGAGCACTATTTCTTGAAAAGAAAGCTACCATATACTGCCTTGTTTTAAATTGTGTATCATTCTGTATGTAGATATTGGGTTAAAATATATGAAAATTTTCTGTAAAACAAATGCAGTATTTCCCTATAAGGCTCTTTTATACTTCAGAACTATAAAGCTATAAAAGTTCAAGCTCAACTCTGAGCAAGGTACTGTATGACCATCTATAGTTCTCATAGTTTTATAGAAGAAACTGATGTAAAGCCATTTTAACACTATACAGTATATATCAGCATTTGAGTTTTGCCCATAGATTTGTAATTTTCCATATCTAAATTTAAGCATAGAAAGTTTCCAATGAAAATGTGTTAACTTGGAACCACAGTACTAAAATTTTGTCCATGTGGCAAGGAATCACCAAGCCTTTTGACTTCAGTCTGAGTCTTCTCATCAGTATGGTACCATTTTGTTTTTGAACAGATTAACTTTGCTTGTTGCAAATGACAAGGAATGTGATTATTATTGTAAACACTTGAGTATGATTTATTCATTATTGACTGGGGTTTAGGTTTTCACTCGGCAAAGACACCTACTGTCGACATCCAGTCAATATAGTGTAACTTAAATGTAAGGGTAAAAACAAAGTCCCACCATACTTCTCTGTATGATTCAAAAGTTTGAATTTGAATATGTAATTTGTCTATAAGTGCTGTACATAAAAGAAAAAATGTACAGTTTGCTGAGATGGAAGTCATGATGTCGTCTTCAACTTTGAAATGTGAATAAGTTGATGACACTGCTGGCATAAGATCCTCCGCCTTGCCATATGATTTGACACTTAAATGAATCATGTTAATTACGGCGAATCAATCTGAGATGCACTTTGGACAAAATCTGTGTGTGATTATTTTAAGTGGTGAGATCCTTCCACAAAAAGGATTTCAAGGTTTTTCTTCCTTTTAAATGATTTTTCCCTTCAGGACTTGTCTTTAAGAGGGAAAAATATATCAACCTTCACAAGAGACAGCTTACAATGAGGTTGAGTTCATTTCAGGAGGTGCCACGTAAAAGCTAATAATAATAATTTAAAAGCAAGGAAATACATGCCCGGTGGTATTTATTGGCTAAAATATGATCATGCTGCATAATCTGCAAGTCAGAATTTGGAATTGAACTTTAATGAACAGATGGGAACCAAAATACTTATTAAACTTAAAAAAATGTTTTTATTTCTAGTGAGTTTTCAAAGCACATGATGCAGGCTTCATCTGTAGTGTTTACAGTTCTAGCTGTAGACAGAAGTGATGAGATGGACAAATTTTTATTCTCCATATTAATAATGGTGACCTTAATAAATGCTTCTCTAGTTTGTGCATTAGTGTGAAATTTGGGAGGTGAGGAGTGTCCCCCTAAGCCCTGTAAGGAGTTGCCACTGATTGAATGTACAGAAAGTTTAGGGTTTTTCAAAGTTTGATATTCATCTCAGCCTTCTTCATAATTCAGAATTAAAAAGTACACTGAATTGAAACTTGCAGGTTAATGGTGCAGAAGCATGCCCCTAGCCCTTGGGA
This sequence comes from Holothuria glaberrima, assembly GCA_009936505.3. Lineage (NCBI taxonomy): Eukaryota > Metazoa > Echinodermata > Holothuroidea > Aspidochirotida > Holothuriidae > Holothuria > Holothuria glaberrima. The sequence goes on from WURT03311231.1 coordinate 41,797, forward strand.
AATAGGAATCCGATGACAAGTAATAATTTTGATGGGATAGAAACACTTCGGAATCCAGAGTAGAATCAGGTTGTCCCTTCAGGTGTTGATTGGTGGTTATCATGCTCAGTTTCTGAATTAAATTGATAAGGTTTGGAAGCACAACAGACCATGGAGTTTTAAGGCTGTTTGGGATTAGCATTTATTGAGAGGTCAAGCCACCCAAGTTGACCCATCTAGAAAATCAGTAAATATGGTGTAATATAATGTTAATAGTAGTTATTGAAAGTGTAATGTAAAAATGTACAGACGTGACTGTGTTTAGTTTGCTATGTAGCTTTTTTTTTACAAAAGTGTAGGCCCTGCTCACTGGACTGTACCTTATTGAACAGATACTGTCATTTGTACAAATAAATCTGTAAAAAGTGCAATAAGTAATTTAAAGTTGTACTAAACCTGCCATGTATAAGGTTTCCAAAGAGCCAAAGTAGCTTGGCCTATTATAGTTAATTGCTTCCAAAAAGAAATGATTGTCTTATTGTGTTTAATAGTCATGGTAACAAAATTCCTACAAAATTTTGTTGGTTTAAAATCCTTGTTCTTGGCAATGCAGCTAGTACTGTAAACTACATATATTGTTGATAAGTTGTATTTGAACACTTATAAGGTGCTCTTGTAGAAGGGCCATCAAACTGTTCCTTTTTTGCCAGGTATGTTATGTGAGTAGTGCCTGTATTGGATAGTACTACAAGTATTGAGGCTCATAGGGCATGTGTCCACAAACTCCATAAAATGTGAAATGTGCTTCTCTTGTGCTTTTCACATCTATCACATCATTATACCCCTTCTGTCCTAGTACATTTCTGCAGAAACGAGCTGTCAAATTATCATTTGGTACACAGTTATTTTACAGAAATATGGATAGTTATATCAACAAATCAACTCTCTCTTTCTTGCAAGATGTAATCACAGTAAATTTGACTTTACAATGGCACTACAAGAAATTGCTTCTGTTGGTAACTTTCAAAAAAATAGATCTACAAGGTCAGCTCATAATATACAGGACAGAACATGTTATTTATCACAGAAGTTCAGCGGTCTTTGAAAAATGAAAACAAGAAAGTAACATGTTTGCACAGGAATGGAAGAACCAGTATGATAAATTAACCAGTTCTAATTATTTTACTCACCTGAAGTGTTGTATGGTGGTAATTGGTGTGAGTTTAGCAGAACCTACTACTTTTGAATTAAACAAAGGTGATGGAATAATTCTGAGGTGAAGCCACTGCAACTCCTGCAGGAGCGGCAGGTTTTATTTTATTTTTGTTCTTATATTTTTCAAAGTATACCTCCATTTTGATTCAGTAAACAGAAATTTTAACAGGGAAATTTGGGGAAAAACAGTAAAACACTTCCCAAATATTTATCACTTAACAATTACTGTACACGTTGGCCTAAAGCCTCTTGAAATCTCATGGCTCTTTCTTTAAAAATGATCATCAGTTGCTGGTTGCAACAAAATAAAAAAAAAATGTATGTAAACCATCCTGTCTAGATTTAATTCCTTTTAATTTGATTTTTCAGACGAAAACTCTAGGCATCTTGTCATATTCCCTGATGATGTTCTTCCTGTACTCTGCCTTCTGAAACATGTCCAGGCCATCAACACTGCCATTCATGTGTTCACGGCCATCATTAAAATAAATGATTTGTTGAGGTGTTCACCAACAGTTCTGTCTTTTTCTCGTCATTCCCTTTCTCCAGTCCCTTCATCTCACCTGAGCTATTTCAGGAGTGCTGAGAGGTTGAACCCATTCATAAATATAGTGGTGAAATAATATATCAGTTTTGTCAATCTTCTCTGTTATGGATTTCCAGGTACCTCTAGAATGAGATCTTACCCTTTGCGGGTGTCTACCAGACAGTGACTATACACATTCTAAGATACCATAATTTTGGTTGTCAAAATGCTTCCTTATTTACAATGTGAGAAGACAGTGCTTTTGCTGATCATTTCATTTTCATAATTACGGAGTGTACACTAAAGCATCATTTGATCTGCACACTCCCAAATATGCATAAATTTTGTTCATCATAGTTCTACAATTCTGGTAAGAATATTTAATAGTTTGTTTACAAAATGTTATCCCTGGATGCACATAGGTTTTAAGTCATAATTAGCGATTGTTTCAATTCATTACTATGCTGTCAAAAGTTTATCATACAGTACGCTACTGCTTGCAACATTTCAACAGTCAAATATGAGAGAATGACTGTACATTATTCACAGGCTTCTCACAAAGTAGGGAAATGAGAAGTGCCAGTTTGGAAGAAGTCTACAATTTTTGTGCAATCTTAAGCCCTTGAAATTGAGTTAAGGTTTTTTAGTTGTGATTCCTTTAACCAACAAATGATGCATCCCAACAGTCAGTAGCATGGATAGTTGATGTCAAACCTTCCAACAGCTGCAGTTAGTGTATAAAAGAAGTCAAATGTTTCATTGCCATCAGTTTTATCTGATAGGAAAGAATGCCTCTGGATTTGAAGATTGACTGCTATGTCAATCAATGTTTTTTTTTTCTCTTTCTCTCTTTCTGTGAAAATAATGAGGTAACTATTACCAGTGACAGTTCAGATCTTACATTGTAATTCCTGAAGCCCAGTATATTGTGAAAATTGTCATGTTTAGCTCTTTTATAGTGCATGACTTTGAGCTAAATTTAGCTCACATTTGTGTGATCTTGGAGGATTGCCCTCATTGTAAAATTTCCATAAAGACACTATAACAATCCTGTTAGTGCATGTCCCATATGGTGGGACCATTTTGGGTAGGTTTACTTTTAAATGGTGGAGCTGTTAGTGGAGAAGTTGTCAAAATTGGCTGCCGCAGTGAAGGTCACAGCCTGGGGGCAAATTTGTTGTGCTTTCTAATGTACCTACTCCCTCCTGTGACAGTGTGAAGCATTTTCGAATGGCTGTGTAGCATGACAGGGTGATGTTGTTCTATAGTTAGGTAGGTCTCAAAGGGGACAGATATGCTAGGACATTTGAAGAGTCAAAAGGAAGTACAGTATTTTTTAATATGTCAGAGGTCCAATTAGGTGTGAAAGATTTGATAAATCTGTGTTTACTGGGTCATGGTGATTTTTATAAGGTACAACAGGTATATAGATTTGTCAATGATATGGCAAAAAATGAAGATAGGAATATGATGTCCTGTAGTTTTTTTTGTGTGTGTGTGTGTGTGTGTGTTTGTTTTTTTGAAGATGTATTGCAAAATCTGGCAATTTGTCAGCTTGATCAAGTGAGAGTGGAAGGAATTGTGTTTCGATAGATAATGGTCAGCTCACATGTGTCAAGTCTTGTGTATTTTATGTTGTCCTGGAATGTATCATGGCTACCCAAACAAGGGTGAAGGTTCTACAGGTACACATTGAATAGTGTAAGCAATACTGAATGATAGGATAGCTAGGCCTATGCATGTATGCACCATTAAAAGGGCTGATTGTAGTTAGCCCAATGTGAACTTAAGATGTTAGTTCTCTTAAAATCATTTCCCAAGGACTTGACCCTGTCATAGATATTTGCTTTGGTTTCAGTCACTACATTACTGAGTCCAAAGTTTTTGTCAGGGTTTAATTCATATTTTTTAGGGAGTCCCCCTATGGATGGGAGAGGAGTTGGCCTATAACTGCAAAATTGTCAATTTGACACTTTGTAGATGCCTTACAATGCTCTGTTTGTTTTCCACCACAACAATGGTTACTCTGCATGAACATCATGCATACTGTCTAATGGTGGAAAACTTATTTCTTCAAGTTAACAACTCTGGTTTGAATGGTGCATGTTTTTGCTGCTTAATTAAATCTGCAGGCTTGTTTCAAATTCATTTTAATTGACTTTCTAAATTTTTGTTGAAAAACGAGTTTTGTAGGGTTAAGTGGGTTAAGTGGGATAGGCCATGCACCCATTAGTATGGCTGGAAGAGTAGTTATTAGAAGCCTTGACTTTGTGTAACATCAAAGGTCTGAGGAAAAAAGGAGACATTTACTACTAGATGAAAGTAAAATAATGGTATGTTTTCTGCCACATGAAAGTAAATGATGAGATTGTTGTCCAGATACACCTCTAAGTTTTACCATAGTTAATATACACAACCCTGGTTAGGAAACTTCACGTACACCATATACACACCACGTACAAACTGAGGAACT
>WURT03311232.1:3391-24709 GCA_009936505.3 Holothuria glaberrima
CAGTACCTTCTGAACCGTGACCGCCGGGTCACTTCAACTTGACCTCACAAATTCTGTAGCCACAGAATAAAGATAAAATCCGTGTGTCTTCTCTGAGTGTCATGTATTCTAACCTGGTTAGCAAAGTGTTCATCAGAAAACAAAACCCTTTGCCCACTGAAAAATTCTTGTATTTATACAACCCACTGCTCACTAGCCCCTAAATTATCAAATTGACCGTGACTGGCTATATATGACTATGGCCAACAAGAGGTATGGTGAAATTATCACCAATCTATTTAGAATGCATCGAGTTTCCTTGGAAGTTGGCGCCTAATTAGTGGGCTATTGTTGGTCTTGATAAGTTGCTACTTGTGTTTTATTTAATATTAGTTGATATAAGCATAGGCGTAGGAAGCGGGGTGGTGAGGGGAGGCCCCTTCCCCATTTAAAAATGTGGTAGGGCGAAAGTATGCTCCTCCTCCTCAGTCCAAGGACAGAAACGCGTATTTACTTCTTCAGTCTGTAAAAATATCAAAATTTGCAGTAATTTTCCTTAAAATTTGCCCAATATGTTGCACCAAATTCCATCTAAGGATCCTCAAATATTTAAAGGTTTTTCCAGAAGGGAAGGGACACCCCTCGCCTTAGACCCCTTCTCCAGTGCAACGGTTCGAAACAACGTTTAGCCCCCCTCACCCGGTCGAACAGTTTCCTATGCCTATGGATATAAGATATTTCGTAAATATTCCGAATTAAGTGTCTATGTTATATCCAAGGTTTAGTACCTAATCTTCATACTAAGACGGTACGCAGGAACCGTCTTGTTATGGGCTTGTTATATTTAAATTTGCCTTCAACGATAACACAACTTGATGATATCCTGCCGGCCGATCTGTTTCCATCGGTGGCTTAATTGATATGTGATACCCCCCCCCCCACATCGAATTTCATAGGGGGTATAGCCCCTTCATCCAAGAATCACGGCCCTGGGAATGGGAATGGGAGAAGGTACATTATTTTTACTATGAACTTCCCTTGACAATTTTATCTGTCCTACAATGCTTTTGACTTAGACCTTACTTCTTTAAGGTACGCATAACCCAACCTACACCTATCATAGGCGTAGGAAGTGGAGTGCCAGGGACGGAGCTCCCCATACCCGTAATTTGACTGGGGAGACGAGGTAACTTTTAGCCCCCACCGCCAGTGATGATTAGAGGATAAGTTTCACGGCATTTAAACAAATAAGTTGAAAAGTATTGAAACTTAAGAATCATTATAATAAGCCCGTCAAGCCCGCGAGGGTTTTTTGTTCTACTTCCTCACATCATGAAGAATTTATGTATATTTAAGTAAATATTATATTTATATATATATACATGTATGGTGTGAGAAACAATTAAATGAAATGAAATATTTAATTTAATTAATCAGAGACACATTGAGCTCATTCATGTGTTTCTGACATTAAGAATCCCAGCCACTTTTAGCAAATAGCTGGGTTATAGATTTATGTAAGGTAATAGTTCTGACAATACAATGCTGCTGAACAGGGAAACCCTAATTTCAACTTAGGACTTCCAAAACACTTGTCTTGTAGTAACAGTCAATATGTCGACCCCTTTCTGGCGTACTGACGAATCGGCAAAACTCGGTTTTCACGAATCTGTGGTGTTTCCGAATTCACATAGGGACGAATGTTATCAAAGTTGGGGTTTTTACTTTATTATTCTTTTATACCTTTTAATTGGTAGAAAAAATTGCAATGTCATTTAAATTTTTAATGCTAAAAATAAACATATTCGGGCCAAAATTGCATTCGTCACTCTACTAAAATGACCAAATAAACACATTCGTCAATGTGCCAATTGGCGATTCGTCAGTGCGCCAAAAAGGGGACGAATATTATTGTTCGACTGCACAATGTGACTGATTATTCGTCATTCGTGTGTTACAATTTGACCAAAAAGGTAATCCATGGAACTGCAGATCTCATCTCCCCTACATATTCTCTAGTACATATGTTGTGGCAATGAAATTCTCCCATCATACGATCATAGTTAGGCAAGTAATGACAAAAGGAACTTCTAGTTTATTTAAACTTCGATGTCCACCTTTAGCAACTATAATTAAGGTAAGTTTGACATTTGACTAACATTTTGACTTTTGAACCCAACCTTAAAATAAGCAACCAAAAAGCACATTTTAAAATCTTGTTTTATTGCCCTCGTATAGTTTAATGAATTTTCTAACACTTTGATAGGCAAATAAGGACGATCCCCCCTCTTTAGCAAATCTAATTTTTGACCTCCGATATTTAACCCCTTAAGTTTGACCTATGACTTCATCAATTACGCATACCAAAGTTTTCATAGTCAGGTAACAAGCCACCAAGTTTGAACTTGATCCAGGTCTGTAGCCATACAAGGTAGTGAAGGGGAGAGATTTTGTTTTCAGGTGCTAGATATACTAAAATGCATCAAGGCAATTGTAATTTTCGATCTTCTAGGGGCGAAAACTTTTCCAGGTAGGACTTTGTTCTCCTGCCCCCTTGGCAAAGGGTTTGACTTGATCAGAATTACGATTTCGGAGTAGTTTACGACAAACTTTTTTGCTCATTACATTAGGGAGATGAGATAAAAAGGCGCCTTGCAATACATTTTCCCCTTCTTGGCTTTATGTCTAATGTCCCTTCCTAGGAGACACAGTTAGGGCTCTACACGCCAAGACGCCATGTGCCTCCGGTTTTCACCGCACATAATAGATTCTTTCTTTTCTTTGTATGGCTGTCGCTGTTTCATTATGTAGCCTGAAATGAAAACTGCTGGTCTCGTTTCATTCACCCCCAACTTCTCCTTGTCCAAGCGGGGGAGTTGCCACTGGTCAACAGAAAACCTTCACTATGGTAGTGCCAAGGAGACTAGAAGGCAGAATAGTTTTTCCTCCCTGCCATGATACTCTCTAGGACTCTAGTAACTATTCTATACAGTCCAGTCATTAATGGCCCACTTTTCCCCAGGAAGTTGTTGACGGGATACTCCACATCACAACCACACATTCAAATGAGACCTCATATTTAAAGTGGGAAGCACTTCAAAATGCGTGTACACTTTTTTCTAGTAATTTTAATATCCTGCAAAGAACTGTATTGCAATGAAATTATCAATGTTATAACTGATGCATGTCTTATGTGAATTAAGCTCAGTTTACACGTGTATATGCTTAATACATAAACACACCCTGATTCATTACTGAGTCGTCTTATAGGTTACAGAAAGAAAAACATACGTTGGCCTATGAAAAGAATGTTCGTATGAAAACAAAATCCGTGCGGAGGTGAAAATTGCATCTTGACTATACATAAGATGTAGTGTTTGTTCATGTCTTTCCCACCAACGACACAAACAATTCGTTTGATCATCCATCCCGGAACTTTCTCTAAAGCAAAACAAGAAGCACAGATTCTGAGATGTTGAGTTGCAAACGAATCGAAGGAGCGTACCTTTGTTCTATGTTGTATGTCATTTGAAGCATAGACGTAGAAAGCTGTTCTTTGACTGGAGGAAGGGGGTTGGACGCTGCTTTAGGTCCCAGACCTGAGGGAGAAGCCTAAGGTGTCCCCTACCCCTTTGAAAAATTCTTGAAAATTTGAGGGTCCCTAAATGGAATTTGTTAAAAAATTTGAGCAAATTTTTTACATATTTTACATAAGGAACAAATAAGGGGGTTTCGTCCTAAAATTGAGGGAGGAGGAAGCATACTTCCGGCCACCACAATTTCATTTGAGGCTTTAGCCCCCAGCTGCCACTCCTGTTTTCTACTCCTTGATTTAAAACTCTCCTTTATACGAAATTACGTGGAGTACCGTATGCTTTATGAAGCAGTAGACTTGCGTTAATTGGGCATATAGTCCGTAGCCTTAAGTTGGACATTCATCAGAGGTAATGCCCCTTACAGTACGTACTGACTATGAAGTTGAGTCAAATATTTGTCAGCTATTCATTTAGGCAGATGGTCAAATTTTGGCCTCTTTTGATATAAAATGACTTTGACCCCGATAAACATAATACTGACCACATAACCAACGAGCGCAGCGTTAACAAAAAAAATAAGGTATTACTTTTCACTCCAAACACTATATGTTGGGTTAAATTTGATGTAACCAATTGGTGACTGCTTTTTGATTGGCATGAAACTAGTCAACTTCAAACTACCTACACCTTCAAGTAGTTAGCCACTCTGATTGGACAGTCACTTGTGCAGATCAGTGAAACGCAGTGGCGGATCCATTGGGTGCAACACGCCCCCCCCCCTTAGCAGTCATGCGTGAAAAAAAGGTGAGGCAAAAAAAGAAAATGTTTCAAAATGTGTCAAATATAGCACCATTTTGCATCTCAGCCCTCTTTCAAAAACAAAAATTTTTTCAAAGGGGAGGGTGATCCCTACCCATAGACCTTCCCAGCACAACGATAATCAAACCTTGTGCCCCTCTGTAAAAATTCCTGGATACGTCCCTGAAATGTGGGATTATACAGAACTGTATATAGCCTTCATCACATCTTTAGTGTGCCTAGCATAATATGGCCATAGACAATTTCACTAAGCTTTTTTTCTGGGAATTGCGTAAGGATATCATTTTTGATTGTGGAGGATAGGGTGAAAGTAAGTTAGTTGGGAGAATTTTAACTGTAAAACTGGGGAAGGGAAGGGGCAATTTGGCCTTCAAAGCGTTGGCGGCGATTTGTTCTCAATATTGGGGGCATGACCTCATTTTCAAATATTTTACTGTGTGAAAAATCAAAGTCAATGGGCGATTTCTCAAATATTGGGGGACATGTCCCCCCTGCCCCCCTTGGATCGCCGCCGATGCCTCATAGTTCTTTTAGTGCATCAAGTCCCATCTTTGTTTGATCTTCAGATCCAAAAATCTATCATGCGACGCTGCTATCAAAGCGATCGTATTTGCAAATGCCAAGATGATTGAAACTAAGAAAAGCTGGGGAGTTTATGGGCATGGTGAAGTTCAGTTTTATACTAAATTGGGCAACGAAGTAGCGAGCAGCATTTTTCTCTGCATTTTGAAAGTTCGACAACTTTACTGCATAGGCCTGGTGCAACCATTGTATATGACAAACTATGTATTGTGCAATAGGCCTACATGACGGATTCACAGGTTTTGCAATGACAGTGCAATTATAGACTACCCCATCCCTGTGATACTCAAAGAACACGCGATTTTTAAACAAAACTTTTCTCGTGTCATTAATTTCCGGCTGCTTAAGGATAATCATAAAACCAGGCATTTTTTAAAGCTTTTCTTTAAAGGTCCTGATAATCTAGCCAGTCCTCTCCATCTACTATTTCTTAATTATCCATTTATCAATAAGCCTTCGGTGCAAATAAATGTCTAAAATCCTTGTAAAATTGTTAAATTTTTACCTGCTGTACGGTATTTGAAATATGGTAAACTTGAATTCGTTAGATACCATGTTGCAAATGCTCAGAGCTTTCGGAGTTAAGCCCTGGACCCCATCAGGGACCTGAAGACGAATACTCAGGCCTGTAGTCAAGAAGAAGCCAAGGGGAGGGGCGAGGACCGCTTGAAATTTTTTTCGCCCCTGGAAAGTTTTCAAGTTGCCGTTGACTTAATACATTTTTACACATTTGTTCCCTGAAAGCCATTTCGCCCCTCCCCTCGGAACCTTGCCTGGCTACGGGCCTACGAACACTGGACCTTGTTTCACCCCAAGAAGCGCAAAGATCCATTAGGTCACTCGCATTATATATTTTTGCTTTGTTTTCCTCATTTCCCATTCTCTTCCCTTCCCCTTTCCTTCCCCTGAAAGTTTTGAATATTTCCAGAAAGTACTTTTTGTAAGCTGCAAAACGACCTTAAAGCCGCACACTCGTCACCCCCAAAGTATATTTTTAGTGTAGGGGTATCAAAATTCTCAGTTGGTTATTGCTCTTTGATTGACAGCAAAGTCTGAAAATTCAAAAGATGCACAGTAGCTTACAATCCTCACAATGCAGAGAGAGTGCTTGGATTACACATCATAGCCTTGTATGCTCACTAGGACATGACCTTGAAGTAATAAAATATGTTTGTTCTGCACAAGGAGGAGTTTTATACAGTTATGGGATCAGCTACAATTAAGTTGCATAGTTGGGAGAATTGCAACTGTATGGGATGACAAGAGTTGCCCTTTAAACCAAATTACATCCGGTTTCGTTCATTAAGTCTCTCAATATAATAAGGCAATGACTGACCAAACATTCTTTTTTCTCTGGTATGGCACGATAGAATAAATCAATTACGATCATATATTTGATATTTATCATACAGTGGATTGTTGTCAAGCAACCACACGTCTGCGCAAAGACAACAGAAAATGTTGACCCCCCAGAAAGATTCACATGCCAGCTGCTGGCTCGTACACTCATAAGGAAGAAAAGCATAGGTTTACCTCGCTACAAGGAAATATGAAATCTCTTAGTTGTTCCTGGAGCACACTGAACGTGCTATATCGCTGTTTCCGTGTAGAATTAGAAACTTGTTAGCGACTTCAGTAACAAGATGGATTCCTACAAAGTCTTTCAAAGTATCTGTCTGGCCTTAGTTCTTTCATGTGCCCGTGCCGGTGACAAGAATACTCCATGTTCCTTTGAAAAGGGTAAGTAGGTCTATACCATGTGCTCGCTTCTTATAGAGTACCAATGTCCCAAACGATTCTGGCATTTCCAGGCCCTGATTCATCGTCCCCCGGAGGCACTAGGCCTGCAAAGGCTTGAAAGTAAAATTTCTTGAGTCTAAGAGGTTTTCATGGGTCCCCATTTTTCTAGTAGGCCCCTATTTCTTGCATGGCCGCTCGCTCCCAAATTTTTAGAGTAAATGTCATCCCATCGATCTGTGTAAATTTCCGAGATTTAGAAATAAAAATTGTTTTAATGGAATGGGTAAGGAACGAAAAGTGCCATTTCCGGCAAAATGCGCGAGAAGCATTTTTGGCAATTTCTTTTTCTCGATACACTAACTGATGGTAGTTTGCTTATTAACACTTGTCGAGAAATTTCTCGGCCTTTTTCGTTGTTATTCCCAATTTTCTCCGTAGGTCCCAGGCAACGTCCGTATTGTGAATGTGGTAACACTATCTTTTTGAAATCGTTACCTACAAGCAAATTGTAGTGCCTAACATTTAGAGTTGCGACGTAATAACACGTCGCTGGTTCAAATACACACATTCATGAACAAAGATATTTTCACGGGAAAACGATTAGGGGAGATTCGGGGATCCAAAATAATGACACCCTTCTCAGTAACTCAACAATTTAATAACGTTTACCGGGCCATGGGAATGGAAGTGACGGGAATTCATTTTAAAATGCAACATCGGGTTCCGTGGTCAAGGTTACAAGTTGACTTGTGGGAGATTTTAAAACTCTCCACTGACTTTGTGAGGTAAGGGTGAAGTGACAAATGTTACATGTAAGGAAGGAAGGCAGTAATTACGGCTGATTTCGAAATGATTTGTCGTACGTGTCCAGGGCCGTCACGACCGGGTGGTGTGGAGATGTCTCACTCCCAAAGTTCGTCAGAGCGACGATAGTCGGAAAATCTGAAATATCAGTTGGAATTTCTGATTTCTCAGTCTAGCATATTTTTCCGACTGAGCCTATGTCAACTTTGTATGTATTTTCCAACTAGATCAAGAGGGAATAATACCAAAGATTATTTTCTTCATGTAAAATCAAACTAAAACTGTCATTTGACATTAATGAAAAATTTCGGCGCGCTTCGCGTGCATGCATCTGGGTCTGTGCTTCATCTCATGACCATTATTAAGGTAATTATACATGAACTATTCTGATCACAACACTTTCCGAAAAACAGAGATACATCTCCAAACATCTGTAGGAACCTCGCACCAATGTGGGTTCTTTTAATCTAATTTGTAGCATACTGTGGGAGGTTGAAAGTATGTATTTGCCGTTATACATTTTCAAAAAAAATTACCGAGCGCTTCGCGCGCAGCCATTATCGGTATAGATGGTGGTTGTTAATACACTTATGAGTTACGGCGAAAAAGCATTCTGAAATGCTCTTTTTAGTCCTCACACCATCACACCCCCTAAACATATGACCCTAGCTACGGCCCTGTACGTATTTAATCGCTTGCAATTTCTCTACCTTTTTTCTCTGCCTGTCACACTTGGAAAATAGTGCATCCTCTCTGCACATATAAGAGAGTTGTTTCTGCAAAATCTGCCTCAGTAACCACAAGTAGCGTATGACAGATGGGGCAGAGGGGGAAAACTGTTACCTGGAAAAAAATCTGGAGAAAATCTGGACCGTACAAAAAGGAAAAAGGGGGAAGAGGAAAGGAGAAAATGAGGAAGATAAAATGGGAAACGGAAACAAAGAAAGATAAAAAGGCTTCACCCCGGTTTCATGAGACGCTTTCCTGAACAGCACGATATCGAGGTGTGACGGAGTCGTGCCTCAACAAGTTAATTTGAATTTGATTTTGTCCCGGACAGAATCATGAGTTGGCTACGCACGTGCTCACCACATGTCAACGGGAGGACATTTTACAAAGGGGTAGTAAAGGGGTGTCTGCCCTGAAATTTTCCAGAATGGGGAAACGATCATAATATAGATTTTGCAATTCCCTGAAATCGACATTTGGATCGGTGCAGTGGCGTATTGAGGGAGCCATTCCATGCCCCACTCTCACCGATGCCGATCATTTTTAGTACCTAAAATATGTAATTTTTTTGTACGCAAAGTTTACTACAAAAAGGTAGTACATGTAGCACCAGATTGCACGAAAGGACACCAAATTTTCAAAAAAAATCACCCCTTCCCTTAGACCTCTCCCCAGGCCGGCGATTACAGAACATACTCAGGGGCGTAGCGAAGATGTAATCTTTGGGGGGTGTAGAGATCATATTTTGCCGACAGATCTGGTGGTGCGTAAAACGAGCGCGAAGCGCGAGCTTTATCGGGTGGGGTCCAGGGGCCAGCCTTAAGGCTCCTGTTGGGGCCCAGGGGGCGAAGCCCCCGGCAGCTCTGAGGTTTTAGCATATTCTGGGTAAAAAATTAAGTCCTAGGATAGGTATATTTTGGTTCATGATACAATAATCAATGCAAAGATTCCTAATAATTTTAATGTGTTAGGCAATTCCTCCCGTCATGCCACTTAACTTCAGGAGCTAAACCTGAAGTTCAGAATTTGAACACTGTGCTTTCAGCATTTGAACACTAGACTCGTCAGGCGTTCAAATACTGTAAATGTTCAAATAGGCGTCCTACGTTCAAAAATGAAGAAGAGTGTCCAGAATCTTATCACAAGCGTTCAAAATTGTGCTTCGAACGCCAGGATGCATTCCAGGTGCGTGCCCAGGATTTCTTTTAAGGGGGCCATGCAATACGTCGTGTGATCGCCGGCCTGGGGAGGCGTCTAAAGGGAGGGGGTTCCCCCTCCCCTTTGGAAAATTTTTGGAATTTGAAAGGTGCCTAGATCGCAAATGGTGCAATATTTTAGTGTATTTCTGCGCCAATGAGGAACCAAAAAACTTGGTGACGAATATTTTTCTACATAAAACCTTGCGCCGCCGACGTGATGCACGGAATCAGTCTACTTTCTGAACTTCGAGATGGAAGTAGGGGAGTGAGGCTGGAAGGTTAAAATAAAGGCTTGTGATTTAGGAATTCATGTCGCAATTAAAGCAAACAAATATGATGTACTGACAACAAGGAACTGGCAAAATTATTCTGGTGAGGCTAATTCTATCAAAATTTACACTCGCGTAGAATGTGCTTGTCAGATATTTTTGTGCGACATTTGTCGCCGTTAATGTGACATTGTCGCACAAATAGGGCTGGCTAAAACACTGGTCATATGACCCAAAATAGCGTGCCTATTCGGAAGTCTTCAATTCCCTTTCTTTCCCCGAGTTGCCGACGGACTCGGTCACTCGTCCAATTACACCGTCGGTCGTTGATACGGCCGTCACATGCAAGGTGACTTTGCCGACGGGCCTTCAACTTGAATGGGCAAATTAGATGAAGAGCCGAAAATCGGAATAGTCGATAACAGACTGGCCTCGTGTTCCCGTTCTCTCTTTCTCCTTTTTTTACCATTCTCAGTCTTCCCTTTCACTCCCGTCCTCCCCCTTTCCTTTCTCTTCTTCCCTCTTCTTTTCCTCCTTCTTCTCTCTTCTTTTCCTCCTACCCTCTTTTCCTTCCCCTCTTTCCTTTTTGCCGACAGACCAAAAATTTGCCGACGGCGACCAAATATTGGGGGAGGGGGTGACACCCCCACATCCCCCGCTCGCTACGGCCCTGAACATACTGCACCCCCCCCTTGAGAGAAATTCTAGCAACGCCACGATAGCGGTGGGCTAGGGACTGTGCCTGCATTGCTCATACCCTTTCTGCCTCCCTGAATATACGACGTGCAACCCGCTGCGATAGTTCGATTATATGACTTTGGAATCTCTGTATGCATAATATATCTTTAAGAGTGGGTTATCTTTAAAAGAGAAAGGCTGGCAATTTTTGTCGATGTCTTATTCTTTTGTCGGTGGAAGTTGGGAATATTTCTTGAATGTAATACTTGCGATTTTTCACATCCAGGTGAGCATACAACACTCTAATGAGTATTGAAAACATTTTCTATGCCTGCTGTGTAATATGAGCTACTCTATATCTTTTGAATTTTGTAACTCTGATGTCGATCAAAGAGCAGTCATCATTTGAGACTTTGCTAACCCTCAGGTAAAAGTCATCCTTGGGGAGACGAGTATGTCTTTAAAACATCTTTGTGCGGTTTACACCGTTCATCATGAAAATTTAATCAAATCTGTACTGCATGGAATGACAAAACTGACGTCAGTCTGGTTTCTAGAGTCTCCAGCAGTCACCAACCCAGTAACTTTGCACATCTTTTCTCAAAATTTTCTGAACATAAATATTTGAAATGAAGCCTTCTAGTCTCGAAGGCTAATTAATGTATGGGACATGTTGTCTTAACAATAGTTTGAAACAAATCCTTGTCATAATCAGTGTCCTCGCAATTGCACTGGAGACCAAGGAGCTGTTAGGAAGGAGACACGACAACCAAATCTGTCAGACAATAACTAATTGAAAATGATTTAATCCCATTCAGGTATCAAACTTTGATTGACATGCCTTTTTGTTCCCATTGTCTAGACTTGTTGACTTCTCCCTTCCTGATAATGATCGCCCACTTTCAAACCCAAGTAATCCTGAAACAATTGCCAATACTTTGATCTAAGGTTTGTTACCGACGGTGGTCAAGCTTTAATCAAGATTTTTAACTAAACGACTGTCAATGAAAGATTAAATAATGCACTTCCTTTGTATTCCTACGAATTCGACGCGTCGTCTGCTTCCGAACATTGTGTAAGCCTAAATCATTTTCCCCAATTTTGGCAAATTTCCTCATCACTTACAAATGAACTCGAAATGTGAGTTATGTGGGAAGTCTTCAGTAAAGTTCACAGAAATGACATTTATGGAGACCAATAACCACAAACGTAAAGTTCCATATGTTTTTGTGACGACTGGCAACGATAAGTTAACTGTTCAATGTAAGGAGTATAACTACTCATTGTCATATTAACAATAGATCACTTAATCCTAGTTGATCCTGGTAATTGTGATGGAAATTTTGAAGAGAAAAGCAAGATTACCATCGGAAACGAACATTGCTTCAAAGGTCTATGGAAAGTTGTGTCTCCTTCCTGACAGTTTCAGTTTCATTTTTTCTCTTTGTATCCTGGACTGAGGTATCAGAGACTAGGATTAAGATAACAATAATTACATAATGAAGTGCAAAAGAAAAATAACGAAATGCAAAAAGAAAACTAAAGAAATAAAAAAGAAAAAATTTGATTACAAGACAAATCTGAAAAAAACCTTCAAAGTCAATGAGGCGAATAATACCAGCTCCCTGCAGAGACATACACGCGTCCTTGGAAAATTCCGATGCTGGGGTGTTTTCCGTACATATGCACAAAACTGTAGCAGCGCAGAGTTATGTTTAAAATAATCGTCTCTTCTCTTTCTGTCCTGTTTGCAACTAAACTCAAGCAAATTAATTAACACTTGTAGCTGGTTAGTTGGCCCTTTGTCGGTCCTTCTGCCAACAATCTACATATATAAATGAAACAGTTTGCAAAATCAGTGGCGGATCCAAGGGGGCGCAACAACAGGCGCGCCTCCCCGATTGGCCGTCATGCGTGAAAAAAGTTGAGGCAAAATCTTTCGCCCCGTCTATTGAAAATTCCTGGATACGTCCTGAAAATTTCTTGATAATTCTGAATTCGAAAGTGATTATTTCCTTAAGCTGAGGAAGTTAACACGTGTACACAGACACACATGCTTGCAATCACACAGGGACACACCTACATACATTCATACACACATACAAGCAACTCATTGTTTTGTTTTCTTACTAATTATATTTCCGGTCACTGGACAATGTTCTACACGTCTGCTGGTAGATGGGTAGAGGTCTCTCAAACCCTGTGGTCTTAGTTGGTGGGCCTTCACCTTACGTCACACTTGTGAATCAGATCAAATAAATGTGGTGTCCAGCGACGGGATGGGACCCAGAAAATAACAGATACTGAGGTCCTTCTGTACAGTATCTTGCATTAGCACGACTTTTTCATGCAATATTGATAAAAAACCAGTAGCCTCCATTTACTAGTGTACGGAATCTTTCTTGAAACATCACTTAACATGTGAATGACTTTAAAATAATCCTTTTTTTTACAAAGCCACTGACTGATTTCAGTTTTCTTTTCCAAACTAATCCATTTTACTATACTATGATTTTCAATGGAATGCAATTTAACACTGATAATGCAGATTAAGATGTTGAACATTCACTAAAATAAGCAAGCGTTACTATGACTGACAAAATACAACTTTATCATGGGGAAACTGTTACGGACCTAAATATTTAAATCTGTTTCTTAAAAGAAGAACATCATTTTCTTTCCATTAACATACATAGCTTAAAAAGCATATTCAGTTCAACAGCTGTCACCGGTTCCTTATGCCGTTGTGCAGCGTCCTTCAGTTATCTCCTACAGAGTTACCCTCAATTTTTTTACTGGTTTTACCTTTAGAACAAATACATGCTATGGGTATTACCGTATCTGATTCTCATGATATTAGGTTGCTGTAAGATTCTCTATTGATGCGGGTCCCTGCAGAGGTAGGAAAATTGTTTGGAATAATGTATTATTGCCTAAATAGCCTAGTGGTTAGGAGATATGGATTGTGTACCGTGACGAATTCCTGCGAAGCGCTCCAAAATTTTGCTTTAAAAAATCTTTTCCATAACAAAAGTTGCATGCCCGCAGACTTTGTACCGAGACTCTTTAAAAGGCATAACAGGATTTATCCGCCATTTGGAGGGCGAAGTCGTTTGTCTAGTAATTCGTAAAAGCTTTCAATTTTCATGATCTGTTTCTTCCCCTGAATTTCACTACTCTGCATTCTGACCGTGGAGTGATCCATAATGACTCCTATGAACAACAAGCGTAATTGTAGAACCTCACCATTGAACAATGCAAAAATGTTTGAGTCTGTATTGGCTGATTGAAAGTAAAAACAGCCGTGCCGTGAAGCGGCACGAGGGCCGAGAGAGCGGAAATTTTAGTGCTTTGAAAGAATTTGCGAGAATTTTGGTAGTATTAGAACGACTTGTGATAAAGAATGATTAAACTAGATTCACCATTCAGTCAAAAATACACCTCACCCTACCACTACAGAAATCTATGGCTTAAACGCCTTGTCGGGTAACTGAATTTGTGCTCTTCAAATAAGTGAGTTCGATAATTCGTGTGCACATGCGCACATCGTCCAAACCGTCGGGAAAAACAAAACACACCTGTACCTACATCACCTCTTCCAAAATTTGAGTTTACTTGAAAATTTTGTTGAATCATCCTTTTTTAACCCATCACAAATATGAAGAGGGTTCCTACGTGTGGTTTTGTCCAGTTGACTGCATATAAATTGCCTCTTAGGGGGAAAAAAGGCATTTTAACCTGACTTGTAGTAAAATAGGGACCCATATTTCCGTTCGGTTTGGCTGGCCTCACCTAGAATTAGGCTGAATGGTATATGTATGTACTGCACGAAAATTGGGAACGTGCAAAAGTAGAGGAGCGCAGTACACTATTCTCGGTTTGTTTATCCCGCGTGTGTCCCACAATTCCATACGGCAGCGAATTATCGAACTCCCTTATTAACGGTTTGCTTCTAGCATTGGAAAACTTGCAGATTTATCGATCAGTGACAGCGGAGACGAGGGAAAGGGCGGATCCATCCCAACACTGATGGGGGGGGCAGTCGATCAGGTGGGCGCCAGATTCTAAAGGAGCCGGATGTAGTTTAAAATGCAATAATGTAGCCTATTCAGGGGAGGCGTATATTAATAGGGGACAAAGCATGGGGAGAGTGAAGCTGTCCTACGGCAGGGGCGTAAGGGGAGGGACGTCCCCTCCTTTTAGGGAAATTTTTGGTAGTTTAAGGTTGCTTTCATGCAAAATGGTGCTGTCCATGACTCCCCCTTGGATCCGCGCCTGGACGAGGGGGCTATGGGGCTTTCGCCCCGCACACTTTCTGCCGTGGGCATTTTGGGCATCCATAAACTGGGAACTGGGACTTTTGTTTTCTTGAAGATATTGGGCCGCTTCGATGATTGCCCCCCCCCATTTAAAAAATGGTCCCGCAGTCCCTGTCCATACGTTTAGGGGGTACTCAGTGTCAATGAGCAAGTAGACGCAGTGACGTCAAACCATTAATCATTCTTACTTTCTTCTTTGCTTGCATCTGTCTGAATAAAATTGTCTACTTCTCTTTGTCAACACTAGGTCGTGCAGCCGTTAGACTTACTACTACCCAAGAGGGGGGCCGAGCGGAAGTCATGTGCGGAGGTGAATGGAACACGATTTCTAATGAAAATTGGAACGACAACTTAACTAACATTTTCTGTAATGAACTTGGTTTCAAGGAAGGCAAGAGGGTGACGAACGTTACAATGGTAGGTCAAGGCCCAGTGTCAAAAATGCAGTGCACTGGCGACGAGGTATCAATGAGGGCATGCAACTTTACAAAGCTTGCTCCAATAAAACTGCCAAAGGATGTATTAGACATGCTCCCCGATCTCCCTATCAAAGAAACCAATTCCGCCAATTCAGAATGGAACCATACCAATGACGTCGTGTTGAAATGCTTTCAGTCTGAACGTAAGTATACCATTAATTTAACGCCATTTTGGAGCAATATTTACACCACACTCAAAATGTACTTCCAGTATTAACCTCGGCTATTTAGGCTGATGTTGTTCCTAAAATAAATCAAAATAAAGCAAACTAAAACAGAAAAATCGACAAAGATCACAATATAGAAATTAACATTCGGAAGACGACGATCGCGAGGGATAGGGGAACGTGGTCCCCCTCAATTGGGGACGGACACCCTTTCACCCCACCCCCTCCATTTGATCAAAGACCATACTATTTGTGATATTATGCCAGTGTGTTACGTAGTGCTAGTGTGAGACTTAGTCCCCATCAATAAGTTGGTCGAGGGCAGCGGAATACCTTTGATATTTTTGCTGATATTAGTGTTAATATCACTAGACTTTCCAATAATTTAAAGGCTACGGGAAACACATTTTCACGCACGCTGCGCACGCATAATTTCTAGAGTGAACGTTCGGTGATTAATCAGACATTCGTAGACACACGTAAATTCTCTCTTTAATTTGTCTGGAAACGAAATATCGTTTTTCAATTCTCTCTTAGAGTTGTTCAGCTAAGTACTACACTTATAGTTGCTAAAATTATAGTATGTGAGAGACATAGTACATAATTTGGCTAGGGAGGACGGGTTACCTTTAGATTTTGGCAAAACAAACAATACTCGCTAATATTTAGGTATATCTATCAGAAGTGATCCCTAGTCCCGTTATTTGAGAATACGGAATCCCCTTCATCCAAAAATCTAAGTTTCGGCGAGCTTTGCGGGCATCTTTTGCCACATGCACTCTTAAAATGTTGGGTAAAAAATTTAACCAACTTTTAACCAACACTGGGCACATATGTATACGCTCAAAAATTGGGTAAACTTTGTCCAACAGCTGTTGGGTAATGCATTTACCCTGAAGTTAGTTACATTATTTACCCAAAATTGGTTTACAAATAATTTGCCCAACAGTGGTTGGGTAAAATATTTTCCCAATATTGGTTAATAAATATAGATCATATGCAATGTTTAACAGCTCATTATGGGAACCCATTATGAATATCTCAAAGAAGTTACCTTCTACAAGTTTTAAAAGCTACCGTCATTGCTAATGCTAGCCACTTTCAAAAGTAGTAGGAATTTAATTGGAAGTTCATATATAAACAAATATATTTTGGTTTGGCTATTATATATATTCAGTAAGACTTGTTCGTTATTATTAACAATAAATAACACAATTTTCATCATAATATTTCAATTTCTCCTTCTTTATGTTGTATTGTACAACTGAGAAACGTAATTTTCTGCAAGAATTCACCATTGTCAGCTTTAATTTATTTCAATTAGACCTGAATTAGGTGATGAACCCGAATCTCCTTTCAAAAATCCGGAATGCTCCATTCAGATCATAGGTATATAAACCTGGTTTTTCACTAGAATTTCACAGCATTTTAAACATGCACTTTTCTCAAATTGTCTTAGCAAAAACTCACACAGCGTAAGTGAACGTTTTGCAAAATATTTAATGTGAATGTAAAAATTTAGAGATAGGTGTTATTAAAAGAATTAATTGGCGGTACGTTTAACCAGTGTTGGGTATAGGAATTCACATAAACCATTTCACCAATAGTTGGTCAATAAGTTTTTCAGTTCTTTGCCCAAAATTGTAAAAACTTTAACCAACTTCTCATTGCCCAGAAAATTTTACCCAACTTTTTAAGAGTGTGCATGATGATACTTGAGACTCTCTTAAATTCACATTGGCAAAATATTATATGGCCGAGACTACATAATCAGGGTCTTCATGTTCACGCGCTTAATTGAGACATCCACATGCAAGCCTGAAATTGTCCCAGCCAATTCTAAAAATAATTTAATCCACACGTACGAACCGGAATTTTGTCAGATATTTGAATAAATTTAATTCATACTTTAAAAATTCGATTAAAAGTGATGCAACTCGGATCACAGGGGGTCCAAGGGGTCCGAAGCATCTTTTGTAATGGTGAAAAAATTGATCTAGGATGTTTCGTACATTTTCGATCACAAACTCTCAAAATTATTGTAAATCATTCGCAAATTGTTAAAATTTTTGCTCGTTCTCCCGCTCTAACCTCAGTCATATTTTGTTTTCAATACCATCCCATAAAAACTGATTAGGAATTCCAAACGATTTTTCTTCTATAGTGCAACCTCAACAGGCGACTACGTGCCAATGTTATATTATGAGCAACATTTCAAGTGTGATATTGGCCTACATATTTTGGAGTATATTACTCATTACACAAGCTTATTCAAAGGTTATTTAGTACATTGCAGAGAATATGCGTTATGAAACATGCTTATAATCCTCTACCTCTTTTGTTATAACTTTACTCCTCTCCTGGTCATTCCTCATTAAAAGCTGTTTATTTGGATTCTTGTTCGAAATAAGTAAACTATATTATTTGTGAATTGCTTAATATGCTCTCTTGCAGTGGCATTTGGTTCTCAGTGGCGCCATGCCACCGTCAAATATCTCTAATTAATGGTAATTTCTTAACGTGTAAGTAGTTTAAAACTTTGCCAAAGATAACACCGTTTAGGAGTCTATGCCACCTTACATACACGACGAATTGCTCAAGTAGAAAAGTAACACCGCATCCACTGGGACATCACACCCTTTCCAAACAAAATTAAGAACAATTCACTTCAGAATCTAAAGTTTTCAACATATGATCAGTTTAAAAACTTTGCCAAAGAAAACGCCATTTTGCAGCTCAACTTCCTTCAGCCTAACGTACAAAAATTTCTCAAAGGTTCCCCTCCAGTTAGACCCCCTCCTCTGAGACTGCACTTGTACACACTAGGAGACAAAAGAAGTATCCTCGGTTGCAAACTGTTGTAGACATTGCACGCTTACACCGACTTTTTGGCTTATCGGGGGGGGGGGAGAAGGGTGATTACGATACCAGCTTCTGTGGTGCCCCCAATTACCAAATCCTGGTGGGGCTTCTGGGGCTATGACTAAAAAGTTGCTAATTCTGTTTCTGAATGGGACATAAATAAATTTTAACGTTTGCGTTGTGTGTGGGTGCATGCAGGAGCAATACGTTGGAAGAGTCACCAAATCGCAAAATTTCATGTACAGTTTTCGAAAAGTCTCGATGTTGGAAAGGGGGAACCCCTGCCGAGCCCTCCTCCCATCGCCTATTCGCGGCTCTCTCGTGCCTTTGGAACTCAGTGGTCCCCCTTCTTTTCTTAAGTCCTACATCCGCCACTGTATTTTAGCCAAATCTTGTGAAATACCGGTATTTGACAAGAATTTGGTTCTCGAACCCTGTTCATGAGACCGTTTTAAGCTTTTAACGGGACGGGACGTTTTTAAATGCATGTTTTTCCATGAAAATAGCGTCTTACTTATTTAAAATATGGCGTGGATATTTAAATATTAAAATATTTTGTTCATATCCCTCTGCTTACTATCCCCTTTACTGACCCAACCTCATTTCACGGTGTATTTTTCTAGGCGAATTATTTGCACGCAGCTATCATCAGTGAGTGTCGGGGTATTAGATAACCACAGTTAAAGGGTGTACAATTAAAAAATTTGTGAGAAAAAGTTCCTTGTATTGACCCCTCATAACGTCTTTTCTTTTCTTTCTTTCTATAAAAAGGTAAAAAAATTAAAGATTTCAAATATAGTTAAAATCTGCAACTCTTGTGATTGAATGACAACAAATCCGTCAAAGGAGACCTATCTTTTGAAATCCATCTCCATATTGATCTAGGGCCTATTCTTCACCCCATCGGGATTGTGGGTGACTTTGAAAGTGTGTTTTCAGTGCATTTCGGACCCCACATGCTGACCTCTAACAAAAACTTAAGAAGTTAATCTTCCGAAAGTCACGTTCAAGGTCCATATGGGCCTTTTTCATAACTTTCTTCATTCAGCCCATTTTGTTCCCTCAATAGTGACCAGCTTTTAGTCTGATCTGTCTCCAAAACAGGTAAAACTTATCTTTTCATTTAACGTCATTGGAAGTAGACAACAGAATATTATGTTACATAGGAATACATAAGTTTCTTCGACAGATGATGTTGCGTGCGCTTGTCGCGCACGTTTAGCTTCCTCGTGTCACTAGCAGGAACCTTGTTATATTCTCGGTCTTTTATCCTCACTGTCAACCTCTCAGTTCTACCGGTTGTTGGAAAGTTTGGTTGTTATTGACTTTGAAGGCACACCCAAAGTTATTTTCTTCTAGGAAAAGGGAAGATTTGTGCTCCTTCAGCTCTGCTAATTACATATTTCTTTGCAAGCATCACATGTACGTCTATGTGTACGTCTGCGTATACATTGGTGTATACGTACTCACTGAAGGTGTATATGTACAAAAACGTATGCATACATATGTACATAAAGATCCTTTCGCACGAGCACGTGGTCATGAGTACGATCGAGTACTACAAGCAAAGTCCTGAGTAAGAGGAAAATGGGCTGAGTGCGAGAACGAGTACTTGATATTTAAATTTTCTGAGTGCGCACAATAACGAGTGCATAGTCATCGGTACGAGTACAGCAAAATATACTTGGTTACAAGTAGTTGTTCGTACTCGAGTACTCAAACTCTCTGAGTCCTAATGAGTACGATATGTATGTCATCACTGAAGGTTATCAGTCGCCTCGATAAGATACCTTTTTGCTAGTATCACAGAGGGCATGCAGATTTTCGGTTGGAACCTAAAATTTTCGTTGGCGTGTAGGGTTTCATGTTTTTTCAGTTTCTCCGTATAGCTGAAGAGTACCCACACAGCCCCACCCTCCCCTTACTACGTAAGGTTCCACTAGGAGCCATAAAGTTACCATGATAGGCAGCCTTCAAAGTTATCTGAAAGGACGGGAAAGTTATTCCCCTTGCATAAAGTAGGATAAGGCAAGCGGCTCGTAGCTAGATTGTAAGTCATTGCACTGGGCAGACGGGATGGTCACGATACAGGCTTGTTATTCCAGACTGGAGAAAGCCGCCTGAAAGCACCGGTGTATCCAGGGGGCCAGCAGGCCATGCCCCCCCCCCCTCCCCATTGAAAAAATAGGAAAAATAAAAAATGCGAAGAAAGGAGAGAAAATGAAGAAAGAAGAGAAAAAGAGAGGCGAGAAAAGAGGAGAATTTTTAATGATCCAAAAAGACGTTTAAGCTGTAGATTTCTGTAGGGGCAGGGGGAAGTGTGTTTTCGACCAAGTGATGGATCTATTGTAATCGTTTTCTATCACAAATGTTTCTCAAACCATCAGATTTTTCGCATATCCTTCACAAACTATCAAATTTTTCGCGCGCTTCGGACCTTACCGCAATGTTGTTCTAATTATCAATATCTTCCGATAGCAACTCGCAGAGAAGCACGGCAGCAAAAGTCCAAAGCTGTTTACAAATTACCGGTTGAAAGACTGGCTTTTTGAGTGGCATATATGTTTGTTCGGCAATTGAAAGTGTCTCGATGCATATTCTGAACGCTGAATGCATGTTTGTCATGGAAATCTTATTTAGTGAAAAGCTTCGGCGCGCTGCGCGCGCATGCGTCACGGTTTGCATTCCATCTCATGACCATTATGAAGGTAATAATACATGGTGATCACAACAATTCAAAAAATAAACATTTGTAGGGGTCTTGCATCAATATGGGATCTTTCAATCTAATTTGTAGCACGATGTGAAAGGTTGGAACATGAAAGTACGTATTTTCCGTAGTGCAGTTTTCAGAAATTTTACCGAGCGCTTCGCGCGCAGCCATTATCAGTATAGATGGTGATTGGAAATACACTAACGACGAAAAAGCATTCTGAACCGTGCTTGTCAGTCCTTCACCCCTTCTGCTATACCTATCAGGGAGATCTTATGTCACCTTCCTGCACCTCTCCCTCCCGCACATTCCCCATTGGTGGAAGCTATTTTTCTGGATTCTGGTTCAAAATTACTGTAAAAATAAGATAGTTGTAAAGTGCTCGACATCATACTCTATATCATCATTTGGATGTCAGGTAATGAGCATTCAGTGGCATATTT